>BDDC01000289.1:8719-77074 GCA_001662425.1 Chlamydomonas sphaeroides | reverse complement strand
CCCACACCTCGGCTACCCGGGTCCACGACCATCACGCGATCCGTCAGTCACGCACTCTGGCGTGACAGGACGCTGACGCTGCTACCCGCCCACACCGCGAGTGCCCTGGCCGCAGGACTGGGGCCGACCGGCCCGCATTTATGCCGCGCACACACGTTTGTTCCCGCAGTCCGCCAGCCTTATTACGCAGCGCCCCTGTCCATTGCCATTGCGGCCAGTGTAGCGGACACAAGACACGCCAATCACGCGACCCGTTTCATAAAGTCATACCTGAGCTTGCAGTCCCGCCGCACCTCAGGAGAGCATTCGCATGGTTGCATGCGCGAGGGCCGCAACGCACGCAGCCAGAAGCGCCCGGCCATACGACCACGCACGCCCTCCTGCGCATGCCCACTGCCAACCTGCCCATCCACGCCGCCACATTGTCATGACACCATGCGTTCTTGGCACAGCACGGTCCGGAGTGCCAAATGCCCGCCGGGCGCCGCACTCTTAGGGGACACCTCCATCCCCATGGCTCTGCCAGCGCACCTCGGGCGCATCCCAGGTGCCAGGAATCCGGACAGCCGCTCGCAGCGGTAACGGATAGCTCTCCTGCCATCTCGAGCAGTACCTTTTCCGCACACTCGGCACCTGATAAGTAAGAGCTTTTACTGTGCTGCACTCTGCCAATGGACGTACTGTGTCATGACAACATCCCGGAGGCCACACCCGCATGCATAGTCTCCAGCATATGTGCAGCCCTTCCGCCGCACAACCGTCCGGTATGCAGCGGGCCACGTGTAGGCCTCGCCGCATCGTCCCGCCTGCAGCTTACGGTACCTACCAGCTCGACTATCAAAGCACCCATGTAACCCCGATAGCGCCAGGGCTACGTACCTCGACTCAAGTCCAAGGATCGTCCCTCCCCCAAGTCAACCCGCGCCTAGGCGCGCATCAGCAGCCGCCGGCCACCCTGCCGGCCGCCCTGCTGGCGCATGGGGCGCGAGCCGCTGCGGCCCGAGCCCGACGGCTTGGGCGTGGGCGGCTTGGCCGACGGCGGGCGGCGCAGGCGCTGCAGCGCCTGCATCTGCTCCCGCAGCGACCGCCACACGTCGTCCACGTCCAGACCGTCCGCCGCGTCCTGCATCGCCGCCTGGAACATCTCCAGCAGCCGCTGCCCCTCGCGCGCCGTCGCGCCGCCGATGCCGACGCCGACGCCGCCAGCGCCGCCGTCGCGCAGCGCGCCTCGCAGCTGGTCCAGCAGCGCCTGCAGCCGCGAGCCGTCCAGCGCCTGGCGACCTCGGTCCTGGCCGACGGCCGTGGCGTTGCGGAGCAGGCTGCGCAGGCGCGCCAGCGCGGCGTCCACGTCGCCGGCCTCCACGTCCAGCAGCTGCAGCAGCGCGTCGCGCAGCTCCTCGTTGGTGTCGAGCTCGGGGGTGTTGAGCAGCGCGCGGAAGTCCACCAGCAGGCGCTCCGAGCGGGAGGCCAGCTCGCCCACGCCGTCGATGAGCGCCAGCAGCTGCGACGCCGCCTGCGCGTGGTGGCCGCGGGGGAGGAGGGGCAATGAGGACCAGGGGCGACGGCGGAGCGTAGGTCGGAGCAGCGCGGCGGCACACAGGGAAGGATCATGCGGGTTGTGGGCGTGACGCGGAAACCAGGGGGTGCGTCCGCGGCAAGCCGGAGGTTTCAAACCACGGAAAGAAGGAGCTAGCCGGGGGTGCCCCCTCCTCCAACGTCTTCGCGGGCTATGCCGCATTGGGCCTTCGGCGTTGCCGGGCGCCGTGGGCCAGCGCAGTGCACCCAACGGTCCCAGCTCCCCTCCCCGCCACCGTGCCAGACCCACCTCTGCATCGCCGCCGTTGGCCTGGTAGTCGCGCACGCGCTGCCGCAGCCTGTCCAGCAGCGCCTGCAGATCAGCCTGGTCGAACCGCGGCACGTCGTCTGACATGCGCTGACGCAGGCGCGCAAAAATGTCGGTCAGGTTGACGGAGGCGACCGTGCGGTTGAACAGCCGGTCTGCGATGGCCGACCAGTTGGCGGGACCCGAGCCGGTGCGGTTGCGCAGCCGGTCCAGCGTGGCGTTGAGGTTGCCCGTCCAGGGCCAGCCGCCGTCGGTCCGGTTGCGCAGCCGGTCGAATGTAGAGTTGTGGTTGCCGGGCCAGCCGCCGGCGGTCCGGTTCAGCAACTGGTCCAGCGTGGAGTTGAGGTTTCCGGGCCAACCGTCGGTCCGGTTGAGCAGCCGGTTTAGTGTGGAGTTGAGCTTGCCGGGCAGGCCGCCGCCGGTGCGGTTGAGCAGCCGGTCCCACGCGTTCGAGTTGTTGTTGCGCTGCGTCAGGTTGCGGAGGAGGTCGAAGATGCTGCCGCCGCCGCCGCCGCCCGGAAAGGTGTTGTTGGGCTGCGCATCCGTGCGGTTGCGCAGCTGGTCTAGGAGGTCGCCGACGCGCGTGTTGTTGAGCAGTAGGTCGCGGGTGCGGTTGCGCAGGTCGTCCAGCAGGCCGGCGGGGTTCTGGGACGGCTGCTGGCCGGCGGCCCGGGGCGGGTTCTGAAGCCGAGCTTGGAGGTCATCCAAGAAGCCGGCTCGCGCGCCTGTAGGGGTGGGTGGGTGGGCGGGAGCGACAAGTTGAGAGACGTGGTGAGACTCGGCGAGGTAAGTACGGCGCGCTGAATACATACGGCTCAGCCCGCGGGAGGGCTCATTTGGCCTGCAGCGCTTCGGCCGCAGCTCCAGCGCGGCAAGTAGAAAAAGGCCGTACCTGACAGAAGGGCGAGTGCCGCTGCTGCGACGATGAGCCGCACTGCGAAGCGCCGTGTGCTCGCCATTACGCAACTCTGTGTCCTGCAGGAGATGGCATGTGTTAGGTTGCTGCGCCGTAGCGCCGGATAACGCGGGCCAGACGCAGCGCGAAGAGATGCCGAGCACTCACCGATACGAGAGCGCAACTCCGCCTTGACGAGGGATAGATACAATATGGATAGCGATAATATCGTGCGGGTCGGGACGGCCAAGCGTGCAAAGTGCACGA
Organism: Chlamydomonas sphaeroides; assembly: GCA_001662425.1. Lineage (NCBI taxonomy): Eukaryota > Viridiplantae > Chlorophyta > Chlorophyceae > Chlamydomonadales > Chlamydomonadaceae > Chlamydomonas > Chlamydomonas sphaeroides. The sequence continues at coordinate 74,069 of BDDC01000289.1, read as the reverse complement.
TGAGTACGCAGAACTGAGACTCCTGGGCTTGGGAGGGAGTGTCAGGCGTCGCTTCACAAATCAGTAATGCTATTGAGGAAACGAGGAAGCTCAGCGCGCTACATGGCGAAAGCACGTGCGGAGTGTGACATGTGTGACCTACCCGTACATCACGTACTGCCTAGAACATGCGTAAACGAACGCGGCTCTCGCCAGCTGCGCGGCGCTGCTTGCCAACAGCGATGTGTAACCTCGAGTTTTGCGCTGCAACGAAAGCCAACGACCGCAAACCCAAGCAAGCTGCACATTCGCACGATTGCACGACTGCGTTCTGCTTTTGTTGGGGTAATTGCAACTCGACTTCTTGCCACCTGCCTCTCGTCGTCGCTATCCTCTCACTGCCACACCAACTCGCCCACGATGCTACCCAGGTGCAGGTAGGGCGCCCAGGGCGCCAGCAGGACGCTGACAGCCGTGCCCGCAGCTTCGCCCGCTGTACCACCACCGTGGGCGCGGCCACCGCCTTCGCCGACGCCCTCCTCGCCCTCCTCCCCCAGCAGCAGCCGCTGCCAACCCACCCCGGCCATAAGCTCCTCTTCCCGCTCCTCCTGATCCCGCAACCCGTCAATTAACCCCCCGTCCCTCGGCCTCGAGTGCTCCTGTCCTCTCTCTGCTCCCAGCCCTCCAAGGCCGCCAACCTCACTCGGCAGCCCCGCCCCCATATCTTGCCCCCACCTCACGGACAGCTCCCCACACCCCAGCTCTAACCCGGCGTCCGGCGCTGCTTCCCGACCGAAGGCGCGCCCCGCCCCGTTCTGCTGACCCGACGGCGACGGCCCTGCGTCCAGTGCAAACGCGAGCGCCAATGCCCGCGAGTCGCCCACGCCCTGGCCCAAGCCCACCTGCGATGAGGGAGCATGCAGGGCTCGCTCAGACCCTTGACCGCATGGTGGAGCTGCCAGTCTCCCAAGATACCTTGCAATATGTATGTTCTGGTGTACTGAAGGCCAGGGAGGCCTCCCCTGGAGGTCTGCCGCGGCCCCGAGCCACGCAACCCTCCCTCCCGCCCTCCCGAGTCGCCCCCGTGCCGCAGCCCAACAATCACCCACCTGCGCATCGGCCGCCACCCGCACGCGGCACGCGACCTCGCAGCCGCCTCCGCCTCCGCCTCCCCCTCCCGCTCCGCCGCCTCCGCCCGGCTTTCCTGCCCCGCCTCTGCCTCCGCCTCCGCCTCCGCCTCCGCCCTCTCCCCCGCCTCCGCCCCGCCAGCGCAGCACCGTAAGCTCCAGGCCACGGCCGGGGCTGGCCACGCCGTGCAGCGCGGGCACGTGCGCCGACAGCCGCAGCGAGTCGGGCAGCCGGCAGCGCAGCAGCAGCCCCGCCTCGCCGCGCCCGTCGCGCAGGTGCTCCAGCACGGGAGCCCACTCTGCGGGTTGCGGGCCGAGGGGGGGCAGGAGGGGCGCGGGTAGGTTTGCCCATATGGGTGGCGGGGGAGACGCAGGTGCCGCGTGCGGCAGGGAGGGCGCAGGAGGTTTGGTCGGCGATGGCGCGCAGAAAAAAGGGCGCGAGCGCGGGCCTGCACGCACCGAAGCCGTTGGCGACGACGAAGCCCAGGCCGTTGGCAAAGGTGCCCACGGTCTCGACGCAGAAGACGTCGAGCAGGCTGGAGCCGAGCAGCTGCGACTGCAGCCGAGCAGCCAGCTCCGCCTGCGAGGACGGCGGCCACCACGGGCCGTAGGGAGCGGGCGTGGGAGGGCCGGCGGCTGCGGCGGCGGCTGGTCGCGGCTGTCCGAGGCTGCTGGGTCCAGGGCGGCGTGCTGCCGCCTGACCCCTGGCAGCACGGCCGCATGCGGGCGATGCGCCGCTTGCCACTGGCGTGTTTGCAAGTGTTGGGTAGAACAGACCCCCACACGCGGCACAGCGCGCCCCGGGTAGAGCGGCGCGTCGGCCGTGCGTGCCTACGCGCTACGGCTCTCAACCATTGCTTGCGGGTTTGTCTGTCGCGCGCGTCTGCTGGGTACGTGGCGGCCGCCCTCACCTGGGAGATGTGCCAGCGCAGCGGCCGTCGCACCGGAGGCCTGTCGCAGGCTGCGGTGTCATAGGGGCAGCAGAGCGGGCCAGCGGGCGGCCAGGCGTTGCGGCGCTGCAGGCCCAGCTCCCCTGCGCACCCCGCTGCAGCAAGAGCCCATGGGCCCACACCCACGACGCCACCCCGGCCCCAACTCCCCCTGCGCACCCTCGGGAGCGGAGCTCCAGAACGCGCTGTGTCGCGGCCGCGCAGGAGCTGCGTACCAGTCGCACGACTCGCGGCCCTCGCACTCGTAGCTCCAACGCGCCGCCCGGACCTGCGGCGGCACGGCCAGGCACAACCTCAGCCGCAGCCGGAGAGCTGCTAATGCAGCTGCCTCGCGGCCCGGACCCCTCGCGGGCTCTGTCCCGTCTGCATCCACCAGCCGCCGCTCCACGCCATCAGCTAGGGGTCCTTCCAGGCTCAAGCTCCCCCAGGGCCCCCCTAGCCCTGCAGCCCACACCGCCGCACCAGGCCCTCGCGCCGCGGGCCGGCCGCCAGCGCGTACTGCTGCAGGAAGGCGCGCTCCTCGGGCGCCAGCGGCAGCCAGGCCAGGAAGGGCAGCACCGCCAGCAGGTAGGCCTCGCACATGCAGCTCAGCCGCACGCGCCTGCAGCCCTCAGGTCAGGGCAGGTCAGGGCAGGCAGGCGGCACCCGGGGAGGACCGGCGTGGGACACAGCAGCAGGCAGGCGAGTGTGTGCAGCAGGGAGGCGACGGCGGCGGCATGCGGACAAGGCTGGATAGGACGGCGGCCGGCCGTGTGCGTCTCTGGAAGCTGGGCAACATTGCAGGGCTCCTCTCTGCCGGGTTCCCGGTAGCCCCGACGCAGGCATGGGCGGCGGCCCAGCCCCAGGGGCCCCACCGTGCTAGCCGCTGCACCGCCTCCGCCGAGGCGCCCCGGTCGCCGCCGCCGACGTCGCTGCCGGCAACTACGCAGCCGGACAGCATGGGCCGCCGGTCCGCCGCCAGCAGCCACTCGGCCAGCAGCAGCAGCACGCTGGCCTCGTCGTCCGCCGCGAGCACGTCCGAGCACAGCATCGCCTCCAGCGCCACCGCCGGCAGGCATGCGAGCTGCGGGTACCGGACAGCGGCGGTTGGGCAGCGGCGGTTAGGCAGGGGGGGGGTTGCCAAGGCGGTTGGACAGAGGGGCACAAAGGGCCAGGGCTTGAGCGCCGACAGGGCGCAGCACCCCCTGGCGCAGGGCAGGGCTTCGGGGGCGCCGCGCCGCGCCGCGCTGCAGGCAGGCAGGCGAGCAGCTGCGGGCGGCGGCCAGGCCCTGGCACCTGGCAGCGGCAGTCGGGGTCACTCAGGGCCACGGGCGCCTCGCCAAACGCCCACGCCAGCAGCGCGCCAAAGGGCTCATCGCCGGGCCCGCCGCCGCAGCGCTCCGGCAGCAGCGCCGCCGACAGCTTGGGTGGCGTCAGCGCGGCCGCGCCGCTGCAGCCACCGCCACCACCAGCACCACCGCCGCCGACGGTGAGCGCGGCGGACGCGGCGCGCGCCGCGGCCACCAGCTGGCGTCGGCATGTCGCCGACAGCGCCTCGATCAGGTCGGCCGCCGTGGGGTCGTCGTCTGGGTGCGGCAGCAGGTCGCGGCAGGCGTGCAGCTGGCCGATGCTGGCAACGCAGCTCCGAGCCGCCGCCAGCGTGGCCGAACACATGCATGGCGCAGCCGCCAGCAGCGGCGGCGGCGCCGGCGGCGCGGGCGCCGCCGCCGCCAGCGCGAGCAGCTCTGCGTCGCAGGCCTCGACGCAGCCCTCGACCCCGAGGTAGGCGGAGATGCGGCGCAGCCGCAGCAGGCTGGGGAAGGCGGGCGGCGCTCCGGGCTCGGGGCACAGGGTGCCTGTGTAGATGAAGCGGATGGCGGCTGTGGCGGGACCCAGCTCGTCGGCGCTGGTAAGAGGCACGCGTAGCTGCGGCTTGCTGCCGAGCGCTGTGTGCTCGGGCGCCCAGCGGTCGGCCTGGGCGCCGAGGAAGGCCGAGCCTGGGCCGGGGGCCGGGTGGAGGGGGAGGAGGATGGGCCGGCAGAGTGCATTTCGAGGGCGAGGCTGAGTGGAGAGGGGTACGCGAGGACGGAGCCGAAGGGCTGCCTTACCTGCTGATACAATCAGCAAGTGCGCAGGGAGCTCAGCCAGCAGCTCGCGCTCGCCTTCTTCGCGAACGAAGGCAATGCTGCAGTCGGAGCGCTCCTCTTTGCCGAACAGGCCAGCCTGGTAGGCTCGTACAGCGTTAGACATTGTCACGCACGGAGGCGAGCGCCGCTAAGCTGCTCTCGTAAACGGCAAATGCGGTTTCATCTGCGGCCATACATGCTAGCGTCATACGTTGCGTCAACGATGCAGATAGCTAGCGACCGTGGGAAATCTGCACTGGGCTGTTCATTAACTTGGCTGATTAAGCCTACCTGCAGGACCCAGGGGTCCAGCCAGTCCAGCCGTACACCCCCTGACACCCGGTTACGTTTCGACCTGCCGAGGAGGCCTCCTGATGCTACCTTACATGGGTTTCGACGTACAGGCGGCAAATGCGCACCATCCGGTGTGCTGCACCACGATAACATGATATGTACGCACCATCAGGGGAGCACCATCTCCCCTGCGCACCATGCTCCTGCGCTCCTCTCCTGCGTTCTCGTTCGCTCCCGCCTCGCCAGATACCATCATGCGTCGCAAGAGCCACAGTAGACAGTACCCAAACCGCACTGCCACCCCTGGCCGCCTAGTACCACCTCCTCCCCCACCACCCTTGGCTCGCCTCCCCTTCCCTGGGCACTTCAACGCCGGTTCTTAAGTAAATGGGCACCACCGCAACTGCTGCTGCCCTGCTTCAGCACCGCCCTGCCCAGCCGTTACTTGCCAGCGTTGGCAAGTGCTGTCACGGCCACCCTATAAAACACAGTGGTGGGTTGGTGGCCACGCCACACCCAACAAGACTCCCATAAAAGGTATCAAGGAGGAAGCCTGCTACTTCTTGACCTCCTTGAACTCCACATCGATGACGCTGCCGCGGCCGCCGCCACCACCGCCGCTGATGCCCCCCGGCCCATCATCTACCACAACCACGCCGCCGTCGCTCGTGCGGACCTGCATCGGGGCGGTGGGCCAGCGCAACATACGGTTGATGCAAGGGCGGTCGGCAATCTAACCGGTCTAGTCTTAGAGTCCCTGGGCTGCCAGTAATGGCGGTTGTCTTAGGTACCTTACACTGACTTCCACGCTGGTTCTACAACAGAAGGGCGGTCGGCAGGCGCTGCGTCGCCGCCCCGTTCAGCCGTGCCACGCCCCTCGCCGCGCCCGGCCCCAGGTCTCACCGAGATCTGCATCTTGCGGCCGCCCGCCGCCTCCGGGCCGTCCACCACCGCCACCTGTGCCGTGCCGGCCGCCCCCTCGCTGCCGTACACCGGCATCATGAGCACGACCTGCGCGCAGTACGGCACGGCACCAACACGCACGCCAAGACCACTGATTCATTGCTCAGCGGGCCGCAGCATGGGTCCATGGCGCATGGGCCCCTTCACCGAGTACGGCACGTACGGCACGTGCCTGCTTGGTGACGACTCCGTTGATGTTGCTCGAGGAGGAGGACTGCGACATGAGGGGGCCCACCGTGACAGTGCCCAGCCTGGCAGCGACGGGCCACAGGGGCAGGGGCCACGAGTCGAGCAACGACAACACCAACCAGAGCCGCGAGGAAGCGTGCCAAGCAGCGGCACAGCCACGATGCAGCCGCAGCAAGCTAGCAGAGGGTCTCCGAAGCGCGCCACAGCATCAGCAGCGGCACGGCCGCGAGGCAGGCGCAGGGGGCAGCCCCACCCTCGCAACCGCGCACCTCGCGCGCAGCTTGGCGCTGCTCTGCAAGCACGCCGCGGGGGCCAGCGAGCAAGGGGGCAGCGTCATACACCTTGGGACGGCGACACCCCAAGGCAGCAGCACGCGCCCGCTGCTGCCCCGCTGGGCTCCTCTCCCACGTACCACACACGGTGACACATGGCACCTGCCCTCCTGACGCCAGCCTAGCCTCCCGCGGGCCTGTGCGCCCCCCCACATCCGCAGGCCGACCCACATCACACCCATGGGACCAACCGCGCCAGCCTCCGCAACCGCCCCCTTCTCCAAGCCCCAGGCCCCCCCCTGTGCCCCCTTTCCCCGCTGTCCCCGCTCGCACCGTGATCCGCGCCACCGCCTCCTCGTACACGCCCGCCTGCTCCTTGGCCGCCTCCTCCAGCTGCTTGGCCAGAGACGACATGGCGCTGTTGAGCAGCCCGCCCACCGCCCGGCCCAGCAGGTTGGGCAGCAGGCCACCGCCTGGGGATGGGGTGCCGGGAGGGGTGCCGGCGAGGCGGTTATGGGGAGTGCATGTGTGCGTGGGGGGGAGGGGAGGGGAGGTGGAGGGGAGGAGAAGCGGGTCGCACAGATGGGCGCGGCGCTGTGCGACACGATGGAAGATTGGGCCTTAAAACGGCGCGCCCCATGGAGTTGTGCACAGCGCGCAGAGCGAAGGAGCGCCCCTGGCGCTGCCGTTGCTTGTTTGTGTGACCGAGACGCGTGGGCACTCGGCTGCGCTCAGCAAACGGGCTCGTTGCTCACCCAGTGAGGGCGCTATCGGCGCCTCCTGCGCCCTTGGCCGGCTGGCCGGTTTCTCGTCCTGAGGCTTGGGGCTGGGCAGGATGCTGGTCGCTGAGTCCTTGAGCTTTGTGAAGACCGACCTGCAGAAGGGACCGGCGGTAGCGGTGGTTGCCTTTGCACAGTGGGTGCTGCATCCTGGGCCCGCCGCGGGCCGGGACGGCGCTGTACCGTGCACGCACTTGGCCACGTCACCAGCCTCAGATATGATCTCGCCCCAGCTCTTGTCAGACTGGTTGCTGGCGCGGACCATGGACCGCGAGGTTGACGGCGAGGGGCGACGGCAGGGCACAGGCAGCGCCGGGGTCCTCCCCGCCGGACTGACAAGCGGCCGGGCATAGAGCCGGTCGCCGTGAGCCGCAGATGCAAGTTGCCGTGTCAGTTGCATCGGACAAAGGTCGACACGTCCGGAAGTAACTCTAGCGAACTTATTCGCCACTCGGCACGACAGCAGCATGCCCTGTCGGCAAGTCGTAGGCACGGATGGATTGCGCTTCAAGCAATTATTGTGTGTGATTTCGTTGTGTGCTTGAAGTATGCGCGGGGTCAGTGTCGGGGCGCTTCGTTGGGGCCGAGGAAGGTCTCCGAACCTCGCTGCATCGGGCCAAAAAACACAGGTCGCCAAGTCGCCAAGTCGCTCACTGCACAGGGGTTTGTGCTATGTAGTCGAGCACCTTCGTAACAACAATGCTGCTGCGGCACTGCACGAAACAGCTTATCGCCAGCTGCCCTGTCGTCACGCACCCAAACCTGCTCCCCAGCTGTGTGCGTTTCATCTCTGAAGAGCAACTCGGTGCTAGCGCAGACAGCGTTGCCGACTTGTTCGAGCGTAGCCTGCTCAAAGCCAGTCGCAAGAAGCCCGACGAGCCCCTCCCCCCACGCCTGCTGACAACGCGGCGAGAGGCACTGTCCCTCTACCGGGAAATCCTTCGGTACAGCAACCTCTTTGTGTGGCGGGACGACAAGGGCAGGCTCTGGCGCGACCTCATCAGGGACAGTTCGCGCAAGGAGTTTGAGGCCGCGCGCTTTGAGCCAGACCCGGAGATCATTAACAAGCTGATAATAACGGGGCGGGACTGCGTGGCGCGCACTATGGAGTCGTTCGCCGCACGCGCCAGGCAGATGGCCGCGGAGCCGTCCAGCGGGCCACGCTGATGACTCTGTCGACCATTGCTCAGCTATGATGCCTGAGGCGGCTGTTGCTGGAAGGGCAAGAAGGGGGCCTGCTGCTGGTGTGGGCTGTGTTGCGGGTAGGCTGTCAAAGGGCGATATCGACCCCTGGGTCGCTGCGTGCTGGAAGAATGCACGCGTGTTGCGCTTAGGCTGAAGTGGGAGAGAGAGAGAGAGAGAGAGAGTTTTAGGGTGGTCGGACACTATGCATGGTGCAGAGGTCCAAGAAGCATGAGTACTTACACGTGAGAGCACCGGTTGCTGGAACCTCGGCACTGCAGCCCATCAGGCTGCATCTACGGCCCCCTTGCATTATATGATTGTGGTTGCCTGCATTCATAGACATGAATTGCAACTACCTTGAGCTACTGCCCGTGCCACCTGCGCACGGTTGCCCCTGACGAGGTCCCCGGCCTCGCCACTTCATCTTCGACGGTCCAACAGCGTGCTCGCCAGCGCTTGGCAGCAACAGCAATCTCATCCCTCTATGTGGTCCCAGGTCCCAGGTCACATGGTCAAGAAAAACATGTCGTAAAGCGTCTCCTGGTCATGTCCTGCACTCAGAGTCATCACCTAGATCCAACCGGCAAGGCACACGCAGATCGAACGCAAGGGCAAAACTTCAGCAGAGCTCAGGGCGCCGCACGCCCGGCCGCAGCTGCCATCCGTCCCCACGCCTTGCCACACATCCAGCCGCTGCGCAAGCGCAGCTTCCCCCAAACTTGCGCCCTTAGTACCGGCGCGGCGCCACGGGGATGGCGTTTGCCCCGGTCATGCCGCCGCCGAAGCCGCCGCCACCGCCGCCGCGGAAGCCGCCGCCACCGCCGCCACCACCGCGCGACCGGAAGCCTGCACGGCAAGGGGCGCACATCATGCTCGTCAGATCTCGGCAGCGCCTTTGCAGATCCACTGCTCGGCGTGGAGCGAAGGCGTGCGACCAGCTGTGTGCCCCCAAGCCCTGCCATGCTGTGCCGCACGCACCGCCGCCGCCGCCACCGCCGTATGACGACATCTGCAGCAGCTCCGGCGGGGGCTGCTGCCCCGCCTCCTGCATCACCTCGACCACCTGCGGACGTGGGGATTCGGGAGGCACGACAGAGCATGGGTTGAGGGCACGGACACGGACGACGGGCCGCGGTGCATACGGTGTACGGCAAGAGCTGGCATGGTACATGTCCTGGTCCCAACCAGGACATGCAGCAGCAAAGCGACGGACCTGGCGGGCAATGCGAGCGTCCGAGTTCGTGAAGAACGAATAGGCCGTGCCGTGCGCGCCGGCTCGCCCAGTGCGACCGATGCGGTGAACGTAGTCCTCGGCCGTCTTGGGCATGTCGTAGTTGACCACGACCTTGATGTCCTTGACGTCTGTTGTCGGTTTGCGGAGTGCAGGCAAGGCCAACGAGCAACAAGGCGACGCAAGGCACAACGCGCAAGCACGGGTGCGCCATACCGGGGCGGGAGGCGGACGGCGGCGAGCGATGTCGGGGCGAGGCAGGAGCCGCGCGCGGAGAGCCCGGCAGGGGCGGGAGAAGAAGAAGGCAGGAGGGCGCGTCAGAGGACAGGAGCCGCACACACGTGGGGTCGGCGCGGAAGGCACGGCGCTGCTCTCAGCCGTATGGCGGCCTCGTGCCGAGCTGCCCTCCAGGTCCTCCACCAGCCGGCCCGTCCACAGCCGCGGCGCCACAGCGCCTCTCCACGCCGCTGCCGGAGCGAGCCGCCGCCCGAGCCACCCGTCCGTTGTGCCGCCATGTGCCGCCTCGCTCCCAGCGCAGCGCAACGCAGCGCGGCGGGCCAGTGCGCGGGACAGGGCATGGCCTGACCGCGCCGCCGTCACCGCAACGGCGGCGGCGCGCACGTGCGCCAGCAGACCCTGCGCCCCGCCCTGCTCCCCAGCCCCGTCCCGCGCCGCCGCACCGAGGCCTGCCCCGCAGGGCCCCGGCGTGCGCGGCCCAGCACGGACACGGCGGCACGTGCGCCGCCGCGGCACCGTGCGGACGCGGCACGAGACCCCCAAGTCCGGGTTTTAAGGCGGCGTCAGCCGCCACCGTGACTCGGGGTGGGCGGGGAGGGGATAAGGGGCGGCCCCCGGAAGGGCCGCGTGGCGCGGAGCGCAGGAGGCGGTACGCCGCGCCACGCCCGGCGCGGCGCCGCGAGGAAGCGGCGGTAGCGGTCGACGGGTGAAGCTCGGGACGAGGCTCCTCCGACATAGCGTGTGGAGCAGGGACGGCCCGGGAGCCGCCGGGACCGCCCCACGCAGCGCCGTTGCTGGCTTACGGCCCGGGCGCTGTTGACGCGGCCTGAACCGCTGGGCTGGTGTCGCTGCAAGCTGGCTGCCGGCGGGCTTGCTGGCTGCTGCCGGATTCTAGCCATGCGGAAGATCTTTCCGGATGCGCCCTGGCAAGGTGGCATCGCTGCGCTGCGCCGGTCGGGAGGCTACAAAACTGCACGAAAGCCGGAGCACGCGCCCTGGCAACCACTACACGGCACATGCAGGGGACGACGGGATGTGCTGCCGAGGCTGACGGGCGCCAGGGGATGCTGTCCGCTGCCAGACTCTGCCCAGTCCGCTGCTGGTCACACGAGCGCGCACGCGCGACGCTAGGGTGGGGTACGTTACCTAGTCCGCGCGCCGCCACGTCCGTGGCAAGCATGATGGGATGCGTGCCGTTCTTGAACTCCTGCAGCACCCAGTCGCGCTCCTGCTGGCTCTTGTCGCCGTGCAGGCCCAGCGCCGGGAAGCCGTCCGTGCGCAGCTGCCGGACCAGCTGCGGGGCGGAGCAAGGGCACCAGGAAGTCAGGGAAAGCACCATGGGTTGACGCACCCATCCGCCTGCTCGCGACGCCCCATCCCATGTAGGTGTTGACGGCAGAAACCGCCAAGCCGCCCTGCCTGCCCGACATTGGACCGCGCCAGAGCGCCCCAAAGCTAGCGGCGGCGCACCTCGTCGCAGCCCCTCTTGGTCTCCAGGAACACCAGCATGCGGCGGCCGTCCATCTCGCTCTCCAGCAGCTTGCGCAGCCGCGCGTACTTGGCGTACCCCTCCACGATCTCCACGACCTGGCGGATGTTGTGGTTGGCCTTGAGGTCGGGCGAGCCGATGATGCACTGCGGGGGAGGCAAGAAGGATGATGGAAGGGGAAGGAGGCGGCAGCACACTTGAGTGGTGAGCGGCGCTGTGCCAGGCCCGCGCGCGTCCGGTGTGAATTTGGCGCGAGAGCGAGGCGCTGTGCCGTGTGGGAGCGAGGGAAGGCTGGTAGCAGCAGGTCCAGAGCGCGACGGGGCTGGGAGGCACGTGGTGCGGCGCGGGGCGTGCTGTGGGCGGTGGCGGGGGGCCGCACCTGGTAGGGGTCCTTGAGGAAGTCGCGGGCGATGGCCTGCACCTCCTTGGGCCACGTGGCGGACCACAGCAGCGTCTGGCGGTCGGGCCGGATCTGCGCGAGAGGGCCGCACAGCGAGCCACGCACATCTCAAGCCAGGATTGCGCCCCCAGTCCCAAGCAATCACGGCCCCGCAGATACGCGCAGCGCGTGGTGGCCTGCAACCGACGGCGCTCCCCGCCGCCGCACCTGGTCCACGATCTTCCGGATCTGTGGCTCGAAACCCATGTCCAGCATGCGGTCCGCCTCGTCCAGCACCAGGTACGTCACGCGGCGCAGGTTGGTGATGCGCGAATCGAGCATGTCGATGAGGCGGCCGGGCGTGGCGATGACAATCTCCACGCCGTTGCGCAGGTCGCGGGCCTGGGACGCAGGGACGGGATGTAGGGGCGCAGGTTCGAGTCCGCGGCTAGGAAATGGGCCGGGGCGCGCTGGTGCAGCCGGACGCTGCCTGGCACGGAGCTGTTTGCACTAAGCGGAATGGCAGTGGCCGCACCTGCGGGCCCTTGGGGGCGCCGCCGTACACGACGGTGTTCTTGATGCGGCTGCTGGAGCCGAAGCGCTGGCACTCCTGCTGGATTTGCACCGCCAGCTCGCGGGTGGGGGCCAGGCACAGCACGATGGGGCCGTCACCGGACTCTGCGGGCACGTGGGGCCAAGACAGCGCCAAGCGGTGAGCGTTGTGTGTGTGACTGCGACGCGAAGGAGTTGCTCCTTGGCTTAGGCAGGTGGGGGGTACCCATGACGGCACTTCGCCGTCACGAGAGCACTCCGGACCGTTCTGCCACCACCCACCCGCCTTGAGCCTGTCCCGGCGGCCACTCACGGAGGTACGGCTGGGCGTTGATGTGCACCACGGCAGGAAGCAGGTAAGCGAGCGTCTTGCCGCTGCCCGTCTCAGCCAGGCCGATGAGGTCTCGCCCCAGGAGAGCCATGGGCCAGCCCTGGCACTGGATGGGGGTGGGCTCCTTGAAGCCCGCGCGGAGCACCTCCGCCAGCACGTACTCCGGGAAGGAGGCCTCCTCGAATGTGGCGACTGGCTTTGGGACGCCGTCGCCATATACATGGATCTGCTTGGCACGGCGGAAGGCCTCAACCTCCTCGGAGGTGCGAGCGCTCACAGCCGGGTGCTCGAGGTAGAAGCACTTCTCAAATTTGGGCCTGCGCACCGGAAAAGCCCAGCAACGAGCGACGAGTCAGCTTTGGGCCCGACGCGCAGCCAGCCTTTTGAGCCGGCCCCAGCTCTCACTATGTTCTCAATACTATGGACAAATAGACAGACTTCTCACAGGTTGTTGAAGTCGGGCTTCGGAAGCGTCATTTGGTCGAGGTCGTCGCGACCGCCTCGAGAGTTGAAGCCACCTCCTCCACCGCCACCAAAGCCTCCTGAGCGGCCACCTCCTCCATAGCCGCCACCACCAAAGCCGCCTCCGCCGTAGCCTCCTCCACCGCCACCGCCACCCCAGCGATCGCTTGGAGCGTCACTCCAGCGGGACATGTTGTTCTGGCTAAGATGTGCGAGTGGGTAGGGTGTTTGGAAAGGAAACAATGCCGAGTTGCGCCGTGGGGTGTGCATGACCTGCCGGAACCTGCCGTACAAGGGTTTTACATCTTGCAGGGACCGTATCCCAGACAGCCACTGAACATAGCCCAGGCAGTACAGGCAGCTCGCGGCGCCGGCGGAGGGTCTGCGCCGCCGGCCGCGAGGGCATCGGAAGATGGAGGAGGAGCTGACAAGGGGGACTCTACTGCACGGCACGATGTAGGGGAACAGGGCGCTGTTTCGCGCGCAGCCACAAGCAAGCCCGCACACAAAGCGTGCGCTTCATGCAATCCTATGCTGCAAGCCAACCTGGAGCCCAGGCCCGCGCCCGAATGCTCCGCTCCCCTCCATCGCCCTACGCATCCCTAACTCACACACACACAGCACACATCAGATCCAGACCCACAGTCTCATGCCACCTGTAAACTGTCGCAAGCCTACAGCAAACCCCCCAGCCGTTGTATTCGTAACTCTACCCTATGCTCCAATGCGCGACGAACGGAAACCTCCCCAGCTGCGCATGGGTGCATGGCTCGCCCTAAAAAGGGGCCACCCAGACGAGACGAACACCGTCGGTCATTATGCGGTTGTCGCCGGGACTATTTCACGGGTCTCGGGCACACCGGCATCCGTGCCCTCACCCCACGGGCCGGACCTAGCCGCCCGAACTGCCTGAAACGGCAGGAATGCACACCTCAACGCACGCCGCCGCTGCTGCCGCTCTCGCTGTGTCGCGGCCGCTTGCGGCGGCCGCTACCACCCCCTCCGCCTCCGCCGCCCGACCCATCGCCGCCCGGCCCATCGCCGCCGCCAGGGCGGAGGCAGGCCGTCCTACTGGCAAACCTGGTTCCAAACACCTAACCCGCCAACCTACAGCTTGGAACGCTGCCCCGCCCCTCCACGCGACTCCCCTCCGCCGCGCCCGCCCAGCCCCGCCGCGCGCTGGCGCATCCAGTCCAGCATCTCGGCCGTGCACGCCTCCGCCTCCGGCCCCATGAGCAGCTCGTGGTAGCCGCCTTCCAGGCTGCGGAACGTGGCATCGCAGCTGCCCACCTTGCCGCCGCCGCCGGGGCCCCCGCCCTCCACGAAGCGCCGCGACGCGGCGGCGCTTGTGCAGGCGTCCTTGGTGCCGTGGCACACGTACCTGCAGGCATGGGCACGTACCCACACGTGCACACACGCACCCGGCACGCACGGTCAGACGCGCCAACATGTTGCAAGGCGGGAGAGCGTTGCGCTGGGGCAGCTGGCCACTCGTCGCTGCGCTCATCAACGGGGGCCCGAACCTAGGGCTGGTTGGCGGCGGGAGGTGGGCAAAGGCCCAGGCCAGGGGAGCTGCAGAGCGTCGCGCGGGGGCAGCTGCCTGCAATTGCTACGCAGGCAGCCAGGCCGACCCCGAGCCCGTCAGCAAGCTGAGCCACCTCTCCTGCTCCAGCCCTTCTGCGTGCAACGCAGCCGCTTACACGGGCAGCCGCAGCTCCGGCGCGCGCTTGCTGACCTCCGCAAAGCCCTGTCGCGGCGGTTCCAGGGCAGCGTCAGTCGGCGGCCGGCTGTGCTCCAGCACGTCCGACACCGCAGCGGGCACACTCCTCACCGCGTCCCAGCCAACGCCTTCTCGGGGCTGTGGTGGGTTGGGACCCCGCTTCCTCTAGCGTGCTGCCAAGCCGTTGTCCTGGCATACTGCACACCGCCCCCTCCCGTCAATCCCTACCGAAACCCCACATAATCCCGCCCCCTCCCGTCAAACCCTCTGTACACCCACTCCCAAACCCTCACCAAACCCCGCCCCACCCAGGCCCCGCGCACCTTGAGCAGCTCGTTGGCGGTGCGAGCCCGCACCGGGCCCACCGTGTTGAGCGGGTCGCTGATGTAGTGCTGCACCACGGAGGGGTCCTGCAGGGGGCGGGGGAAAAGGGGAGGCGGTGGAGCGGCAGGGGCCAGGCGGGGCGAGGGGGCGGCACTCAGCGCTGCACCACTCCGCACGCCGCCCAAGCCTGGTGGCGATGTTGAGTGCTCACTAGTCACGACCCTGTTCAACAGGTCGCAGGTTCTTGCCCTCTCCATTCAAAGGTTAAAACCCCTGCTTCCTCGTCCGCACACATCCCCCGGGCCCCACCTGGCTCATGTCCTCGGGCCGCACCGCCGGCACGATGCGGGCTCGCGGCAGCAGCGCCGCCATCAGGTTGCCCACCGCGGCCTGCACCCTGCGCGCGTGGGGCGCGGCGGCGTGGGACATGGGGTGTGGGGTGTGAGGAGGGTGTGAGGCGGGCGTGAGGCGGGCTTGGAGTGTCGATGCATGGACGCGAATGGTGGTTCGCTGGCGGCCAGCCCGACCAATGATGGCGCATGCTAGCCCACGTGCTAGCCCCGCTCTGCTGCGCCGTGCCGGCCTCAACCTCTGGACCAGCGCCGGGCCATGTGCCCCGCATCCTGGCCGCGAGGGCCCCGCTTGGAGCCATGGCAACCCCGCCCCTCGCCGGCACGGCACAGGCTCAGACGCAGTGCTGGCTTCGCAGCACAGGCAGCGGGCCGGCGCCCCGGGCTGTGCTTTCCCCCTACCCCTGTCCATACAAACCAACGCCCACCCTGCCCCGCCCCGCCCTCCAAGCCTCCGGGTTGTGGGCCCCCCCACCTAAGCAGCGGCGTCCACTCCACGTCCAGCGCGGGCGAGTGCAGCAGTACGCCCGCCAGCGAGTCCTGCCGCTGCAGCGCCACCAGGGAGGCCACAAGGCCGCCCATGCTGCAGGAAGGTGGGAGGGGGGCAGGAGAGGGGAGGGGCGCAGGTTGAAGGGGCAGGGAGGGCAGGGAGGGGCCTGTCAGCACAAGTGTCCTTCGAAGGAAGGATGGGGGATGGAGCCGGGGGTGAGGGAATGTGAGCGGGCAGATGCGTGCGGGTGACATCGGTATGCAAGGGGCATGGCAGGGAGCTGCGCGCGCTGAGGCCGACGCGGCCCAGGGCCGGGGGCTGCTGTTGCTCCTGGCCGGCGCGCATGGCAGCCTCGCCACTCCTCCCACCCTGGGGCTTGCATCTTCCCTAGAGTTGCTCACCTCCTTAGGAGACTTGATGCGATCCATGCTAGGACTTGGGTCCCTCGAAGACAAACATAGATCCGTACTAGGACTGTAAACCTTGAAAGAAAACCAAGCAGGTTGGCAACCCCGATGTCCCCGCACCTGTGGCCCAGCAGGAAGACGGGCGGCGGCTTGCCCTGCCCCACCAGCGAGGCGTCCATGACGTCCATCATGTCCGTGACCTGTACGACAAGCGGTACGACGCGGGGCATGACGCTGAGGCACTTGACACACGTACGGCACGTCGTGGACGGCGCGATGAGTAGGGAAACAACTGGGGTCAAGCGACCGTGCCATGCGGCGGCTGGCGGCGCACCGGCGCATCGCACCGCCGCATGGCCGGACAGGCTGCAGCCGCTTGGGTGCAGCCGCTTGGGTGCGCTGCTGCCTCACCAAGTCGTTATAGCTTTCGATGTAGGCGCGGGAGTCGGGGTCCAGCGGCTCGGACTTGCCGTGGCCGTGCGCGTCAAAGGTGTGCACCAGCACGCCGCCCGAGGCCAGCATGCGGCAGACTGGCGGGGAAGGGAAGGGAGGGTTGAGCCCGGGGGAGCGGGGGTGCGGCGGGGCGAGGGTGTGGGTGTGGCGATGGCAGGTGGAATGTTGAGGACGGGGACGGGCGTGGAGTAGGACAGCACGTTGAGCGGGCTGGGACATGCGGACACGGGACAGGCAAGCAACCGCCTGCCGCTCCGCGCCCCAGTGCCGTGCCAAGCGCCTCACCCCACCACGGCCCCGCCCCTGGCACCGCCCCGCACTACAGATACGCACCCTTGTCGTAGCGCCCGCAGTGTTCGCCGAGTCCGTGGTGGACGAAGAGAACCGCCCCGGGCGTTCCACTGGGCCGGTACGTGACGGTGTGCAACTTCTGCTTGCGCCGGTTGACGAACGCGGCCTCCATCTGCGCGCACACGGCGGTTCTCATGCCGTGTTGTCGGTATTATATTGTTGGCACGTCACGGAAAAAGGTGCGCAGGGCTAAATTCAATTGCTAGCCGAGGGTTCGTTGCGTTGCGTGTGGACAAGTGAATACGGCGTCTACTTTGTTGTGGCATCAAAGAGTTGGCTGGGGGTGTCGGCGTGCCACCCGCGTTCCACAGGCTTGCGTGGCAAACGCGATTCGGGGCAAAAGTGTTGCGCGCGGCCCCGCGCTCCTACACTACAGCACGGCCCCGCGCATTTAGTGCACAGAATACACTACTGCTTCAATTGATAAGTGGACTGAATACCCCCGAGCCTGCCCAGCTCCAGTGCGACGCTTTGGCCTCGCGGAAGCGGGTGAATACACGCGCTGTCCATCGGGCCTGCTCCATAGCCTAGCTTAGGACCTGTCCACAAATAGTCAGCGGCGCCCAGCTCTGTGTGCGCAAAGAGGGGTAAACATGCACAACAACGACGTCGCGGCGGATGCGTTCGGCGACTTCTTCTTCTTAGGAGGTGGGTGTCTCTGGCGTTGCCCCTGCGACCCTGCGCGCGCAGGGCTTGTTGGCCCCTAAGAAGGCAAACGCCTCAGCTGGCGCACGCGACGCTTCGCGCAGCTGCTTCGCGGCGTCCTTCCCTCGTGCCTAAGCTACGCGACCTTGTTTCTAGAGCCGTACGTTGTAGCACTGCACTCACGCGCACAGTGTCGGGAGCTCGGTCTGAGCCGCCAACATGCGTGCCAAACATGTGCGCGAACCGCAGGCGACGCTGACCTGTCGAGGGGTCCCAAGCCGTCAACATGCACGACTCCCTGTGGAGTTTGGTCCTTTCCAACGCGCAAGCAAGCCCGCCCAGCCAGCCAGCCAGAGGCCGCCCCGCGTGTCGCGAAGCCGACCGATGACCCCCTCATGGAGCCGCTGCTACTGTCTGAGGACCATACCACCGCCGACGCGACTGCCACCGTCCTCCTTACGACAGTTTATCTGCGGCAAGGCGTTTCCAGCAGCAGCAGCGGCGGCGCGTCCACAGATGACATGGTCGTGCGGATCGTGGCGCGCGGCCGTGGCCCCACCACCGCCGGCCCCAAGACCGTCAGCCCCACCCCCAAGCTCGCCGGCGTTGCTGCCGATGAGGCCTACAGCTACGGCCGCCCAAGCTCCGACACGTGCCACCCACACGCCAAGCGCGACCAGCGCTCGCTGCCCGAGGGCCCATCCGGCGGCCCCGCGGAACCCTTCCTGCCCCACGTTGGCGCTAGCCAGCCCGGCGGCCTCGAGGGCCCCCAGCCATCGGGCGGCTCGGCTTCAATGTCCCCGCAAGGCCTGCGCCAGGGCAGCCTTGGCCGCATCGGCAGCATCAGCGGCGGTGGCGCTGGGGCGGCGCCGCATTCCAGCCAGGAGTGGTGGCGCAGCTTCAGCAGGTGCGGCGTCGGGTCTTTCGGCCTGCAGTGTCTGCTGCAGCGCCTGAGCGTAGACGTAATGCGCCGTTTCGCTCAACTTCCTTTCTGGCTACGTGGCGCTGCACTGACGCCTCCCCCTGGCCTCCCCTGGCCTCCTCTGCTGCCCTGCCCGCAGCTCCAAGCTGAACGAGCTAGCGCACGAGGACACGGACCCTCGCTCGCCCGAGATGCGCAAGGTGCCGTACGTTGGCGGGGCGTCACCCATGTGCCGCTACATGCACGGCGGTGCCATGGTGTAGGGCAGGGGGCCGTGAAGCTGCCGGCAGACGAAGGGCTTCGTGTGTGGGAGCTGCGGGGATCTGGGTGCTGGGCTGGGTTGAAGAAGGGCACGCGCGAGCCAGGGCTGATGGGCTGAAGATGGATCCAGGCGGGCGGTGGCCAGCGCTTGCAGCGCCGAGTCGTTGCAGGGCTGGAGAGGCCGCCGGTCTGTGGCGGCCACGAGAGCGTGGGGGCTACTTTGGAGCGTGGGGCCGCCCTTCCCTTGTCGTCGCACGAGAGCCCCTTGGTATGAACTTTAACGTAGCGGAATGCTGTGTACGAAACTTTAGTCAGCGGGGTGTACTGTTAGGCATGATTTATTCTTCACTGGCGCGTTGTTCACCAACAACCAACTTGCGCCTTAGTTAGCTTGGCCGGCCATGCTGCACATCATGTTGGCTGGCCGTGGCATTGTTCTGCGGTGCAGTGAGGCGGGTTGTTGCGGGCCGGCTCCCAAGAGTGTTGTTTGTTGTTGCGTATCGCCTTCCTGTGCCGCGCGTGGTCACGACGGCGACATCATGCTTGATGCTATGCTGCAGGACCAATGGCGGGCGCATGATAAGGACGATCGGCGGCGTCACTTGGTGTTGGGGGGAAGACTTGCTTGGTATGACACGCGCCATTGTTGCGCTTTCTTGTGTGCGGAAATTGCACGTTCTTTAATAGAGGTAGCATGTTCGCCGCTGCCAAACACCTCTTGTAATATTACAAACCTACGATGCCCAGCTTGCGCCACTCGTTCCCTCGGATAGCGTCACGCTCGCGAGCGACCGTATGTCGTGCTCTAGCCACAGCGCGAACGCAGGCGCCGTCTCCAAGCTGCATTAACCACTCGCCTGCGGAGGTGCGCGGGCCATCCTTGCAATCCTTGCATCCCCTCGGCTCGACAGCGCTGCGGAGCCGCGAGCCCAGGACGTCCGCCCAAGGAGTGCTCGTAATGTCGCGATCAACACGATGCTGTCGCAGGCGCCCTGCACGCGGCGTGCGCTGCTCGTCAGTGTGGGGCTCGTCGGAGCGGCCGCGGGCACGCCCACGGGCACAGCCGGCGCCCTCACGGTTGCCGATGTGACCCCGCCGGTGGTGGCAGCTGCGCCCCTCTCGCCCCGGTGCGTCTCTCTCCCCATCCACATCTACTCCACCATCAATTGCGACGGGCTCCCCGAGCGCGGCGAGCAGGGGAGGGGGTGCCTGCCGGCCCCTCGGGACGCCCGCTCGGCCTCGCGTCGCCTGAAGGCACGCATCCTGTCCTCTTCCCCTAAATGAGCCTGCCTCCGCACCGCCCTGCGCCGCCAGGGAAGCCGCAATCGTGTCGGCGTTCGAGCGCGCCAGCGTGTCCGTCACCAACATTGTGGACGTGCAGCTGCCCGTGAGTCGTACGGCAGCCAGCGGCCCCCACTTTGTCTCGGGCTGCCCCGCTCCTTCACTCCAAACCAGGCGGCGTTGCCCTGGCCAGCACAGCCCCGAAACATCTCGAGCTTCCGATTTACGGCAAGCCGCGCGCCTCCCCAACAACGTGGGGGCAGGATGGAGCACGTGCAGCTGCCACGGCCGCCGGCGCAGCTGCTACGTGTGTTCAATATCATAGGGCCGTGTGTACATACCCGCTAACTGACCGCTCATCCTAAATGAAGTAGCAAGGGTCGGCCGCGTCACAGTTTCGCGCGTGGCTGCGCAACTGTGGCCCTCGTCACCCGTGCGCCTTCCGCCACCCTCGGCCCCGGCAGGGGCGCGGCGCGGGCACGCCCGAGGTAGACATCCCCGAGGGCAACGGCACGGGTGCGCCCTGCGGCAGCGGGGACTGACGGCGCCGCTGACGGTGCCAGGCCCCTAGTGCTCCGCCAGGCTCCGCTCCCCCTGAGGCTTTTGGGCCATGTTGCAACCTGCCCAGGGCGCCCACTGCTGTTGCCCGTATCGCCGCGCAGGCATTATATGGGACGAGCGCGGATACGTGGGTGAGCGCCCAGTCGTGCTCAGGTGGTTCGGTGCACGGCACGCGCAGGGGTTTCCGGCCCGCCTGTCGCCCTTCCTCCGTAGATCACGGCGGGTCAAGCCCGCTGTACCTCACTTTATACTTCTGTATCTGCACGGCACACCCGTGGATGGCGGTCTGGGCGCCCTTGCGCGCGATGCACGCTGCAGACCTGCGAGGGCCCCATCCCATGCGGCCAGCTTGATGGCTTGAGCCCCCAGCCGCCAGCCGCCAGCCGCCAACCGCCAACTGTTAACCGTCACATACGCTGTACTGCTCTACTGCACTGCGCAGTGACCAACTACCACGTGCTGCTCAACAGCCTCAAAGCGCTGCCGGTCACGGCTGCGGCGGGCGCAGCCGGGGAGGCCAACGCGCCCAAGATCGCGAAGGTGCGGCCCCACCTCCCGCACGGCGTGCCCCGCCTCGGCCGGAAGAAGCCCCCAGAGTGCCTTCTCGCCACGCACACCACGTCCTACGTCAGCACCCACTTCATGCGCTGTGCGCTGTGGCCTGCAGCCACCCAGCTCGGCGCCCCGTGCCCCTCCCTGTCGCCCCCCCTGCCCCCGCAGGTGTCGGTGCTCAACGCGGCGGACAAGGTGGAGCAGACGTACGACGCGGTGCTGGTGGGCACCGACCGCAGCCGCGACCTGGTGGTGCTGCGCCTGCTCAACGCGCCGCCGGGAGCGCTGCGGCCCGCGGCGCTGGGCACCAGCGGTGAGCTGCGCGTGGGGCAGCAGGTGCTGGCCATCGGGTGAGCGGGCGGGGCTGCGTGGGGCTTGCGATGGCGGGGCGGGGGGCGGCGCCTTGGTAGCGGCACGCGATGCGGCTGCAGCTGCGGTTGCGCCGTTGCTCACGGCGGAATGGCGGGGAAGGAGCAGAGGCGGTAACCTGACCACCGACCGTTGCCATCGCCTGCCGCATGGGATTAAGACAAGCCCACTGCCTGCCCTTGACCCGCAGAAACCCGTTTGGCTTCTCTCGCACGCTGACAAGTGGTGCGTTGATAGGGTTGCACAGGGTCACAGCTAGCTCTGATTAGCAGCAAATTGTGTGCCGGACACGCTGGGTTCCTCTGGCAGCGCGGCTCAGCATTTTTGTGGCCGTGCACCAACGCCGTTGCTCCGTGGCTGCGCTCCTTGTCGGTGCGTAGCTACGCAGGGTCACCGCCACGCGTCAACACAGTGCTGCCCCTGTGCCCCTGGCCCCTCTACCCTCCGCTACAGGCGTCATCAGCGCCCTGGGCCGGGACATCCGTAGCCAGCTGGGTACCACCATCCCCGGCGGCATCCAAACAGGTGCCCGCCGCTCGGCTGCTGCGATGCCGCGCCCAACCCCATGCGCCGACCGACCAGCGCCGTGCCACCCCACTGCACCCGGCACTGGGCCGCCGCCAGCCTGCTTTCCAGACTCCGCGCTGGCAGCACCCAGACAGGCGCCCGCCGCACCCGCCGCCGCAGCAAAGCAACGCCACGACCCTGCCTCCGCCCCTCCCACCGACGCCGCACGGCTCCGCCTCTACCCGCTCCGTTCGGCCCAGCTCACATCCAACCCCCTTGCCAGCCCTCCCGCCAACCCGGCCCAGAGCTGGCCGCATCGCGAGCCGCCCACACGGCGCCAGCTGCCCGCACACCGCACCCCACTCGCATCCACCCGTCGCCACCCGCTACAACATGCTGGCAGTAGCTGGGCACGATATCTGATGATCGGAGATTGCAGACTGATCCATTGCATGCCTGGGTACATACCCTCCAACATGTCTCAGACGCTAGCCTTGTCAGCTTGTCTCTGCTCATCCCCTATCGGCGCGGCTCGCCCTGCCGCAGACGCCTCGATCAACCCGGGCAACAGCGGCGGCCCGCTGCTGGACTCTGCGGGGCGGGTGATCGGGGTCAACACAGCCATCTTCACGCCCACCGGCAGCTCTGCGGGCGTGGGCTTCGCCATCCCCATCGATATGGTGGGGCCTGGGGCCAGAGGCACGCGGGCTGGCGCCACAGAAACGCAACTGGTGGTAGCCTGCCTGCCGGGCGTAGGGGTGGTGATGTGCCGCGGGCAGCGCATCACTAATGCGTTCTGTGACGTTATCATGGCTTTGCGGTAATGGTATGTTCGAGTCATGTACAGGTGCGCAGCCCTAGCAACGGCACTCCCCCACCCCGCAGGTGCGGCAGGTGGTGCCGCAGCTCATCGCCAACGGCCGCGTGCGGCGGCCCAGCCTGGAGGCGCAGGTGGGCACCTCAGGGGGGCAGGGCCGCAGGGGGCAGGGCCGCAGGGGGCAGGGCCGCAGGGGGCAGGGCCGCAGGGGGCAGGGCAGCAGAAAACTCCGTGTCGCTCAGGTTGCTCCGCATGCGCGCCGACGTGGCAGTTCCCTGTACGTAGTCGGCGGGCGTGGCTCTAAACGCGCCCTGCCCCTTCCCTGCTCTTCCCACCTGCCTCCCGGCAGATTGCGACGGACTCTGTGGCTGCCAAGCTGGACGTGGGCCGCGGGGCGATGGTGCAGGCGGTCACGCCGGGCGGCGCCGCGGACAAGGCCGGGCTTCTGGCCACACGGCGCGGCGTTCGGGGCATTGCGCGAGGTAAATATGCAGCCCACGGGGCAACCTGGCACGACGGTGCGGCAGCACACGGCGTGCACTGCGGCAGCCTGTCTGCAAGCGTGCGTGCCGGGGGCTGGAGGGCAGCCAGGGCGCCAGCAGTTGTGTTGGGCGCGCGCTCCGTTGCCGGCCCAGCGGCGGCCTGCGGTTGCGCCCCAGGGTTCAGCGCGCAGCGTGGCGCTCTGTAATCGTCCTGTGGGCTGTGTGAAGCCCTGTGTCTCCGTGCCGTGCTCCCTGTGTACGGCAGGTGACGTGATCCAGGCCATCAACGGGCGGCCGGTCAACAGCGCAGGCGACCTGCTGGTGCTGCTGGACTCGCTGCAGGCGGGCGACGAGGCTGAGCTGGCGGTGGTGCGCAGCACCGACCAGGTAGGGGTGGTGCGACAGGGCGGCGGGTGCCGGTGGGGCTGGGTGTGGGGCTGGAATAGCAGCTGTGGGGACTGCAAGGCGGTGAGCTGCCGACGAGTCATACGGGTGGTCACCCCTGGACGAGTCCTTTCACCTAGATTCCTGGTCCTAGAGCTGGCCTCCGGTTTCAAGTCGTCCGTCGTCTGACCATGTAACTGCCTCCTTGGCGTTGCGCGCAACTGCAGGGCTTTCAGGACATCACGGTGCGCATCACGCTGTCGGCGGAAAAGTGAGCAGGCGGAAGCCGCGGGAAGTAGCTTATGTCTAGGCGCTTTCAACGGCTGCAGTGGCACCTCAGCTTGCCCTTGGGACAGGGTGGGGCATGAAAAATGGGCTGTCTAACGGAATCGGGGAACGGTGCAAGAGCTGCAAGATGGCTGATTTTGTGCCGCTATCTGCACAATGCTGACCACGGGACGAATGCGGATGCATAGGTGCCGCGCACGTCTTGCAGTTGGGTGTTGGGAACGCTCCGCACGTGCAACAAGACTATGCTGTTGAAGCATGTCATGGCAGTGTAACACCACGCGCATAGAAGCAACTTAATGATGTGGCTCGAGGGGGAAGCGGAATGACTAACCAGGGGGAAAGAGAGACACGAAGGGCAGCCGCGCGCGGAGGGTACGTGCCGTGG
This sequence comes from Chlamydomonas sphaeroides, assembly GCA_001662425.1. Classification (NCBI taxonomy): domain Eukaryota; kingdom Viridiplantae; phylum Chlorophyta; class Chlorophyceae; order Chlamydomonadales; family Chlamydomonadaceae; genus Chlamydomonas; species Chlamydomonas sphaeroides. The sequence goes on along the minus strand of BDDC01000289.1, from coordinate 49,993 downwards.
CTTAAACTCTTCTGGTGCCATAGCACGAAGCCACACTCTTGTACATTCCTCAGTGAACTGCACAAATAGTCAACGCCCCAGTTTCGGAACTTGAGTCGCTGCTTGAGGGAAGCGCATCCCCACTGCACGTACCATATCTTTCGTTGCGCGCGCACATAGCGGCACAGCAGCAGATACTGACTCACGAGACTAACGTAGCGCAGCGGCGTGCTCACGCGTCCCGCTAAAGCTTGACCGCTTCGCGGCCTGTCGCTGCAACTAGATGGAGGCTGCGGATCCCAGCATCGAGGAGGTGCGTGGTAATGAAGGCTGCGAGCACGGGCAGTCGGCATGTTCGCTCGAGTCTCGATGGAACCGCATTCCCCACACAGGCGGCATTCGTAGCAGATGACGTGTCCAATATCATCAAGGAGTCCATCGATGCTGTGCTCCAGAACCAGCAATACAACGAGGCGAAGGTGGGACCGTGGCGCTGCCCCCCTACCCTTCGGGCGCGGCCTCACCCCAGCCTGTTCGCAAGCCGTCCCCGACCAGTGGCATGCTCCGCGGGTTCATCAAGTGCCAGCTTCTGAAATACCAGGGCATGTGCCCCTGACGGTCCACACCCTGCAGGTCAGCCAGTGGACATCCAGCTGCCTAGAGCACTGCATCAAGCGGTTGACAGCGCTTAACAAGCCCTTCAAATACGTCGTTACGTGCATCATCATGCAAAAGAACGGTGCGCTGCGAGGCATCAGCGGGTTTGGGGGCGTCGCCGGGGTCCCTTCACAGCGCGCTAGCCAGCGCCTTGCCCTGCGGACTGCCCCACTGCCGTTGCGCAGCTGGATCAGCTCCTCCGGCGCCCAGCCAGGCAACAACGGACTTGCGGCCACGCGTATCGCAAAAGCCACAGCGTCCTGTCATTCCGCTCCCATCCGCCCTGCCCTGCCTTGCCCCCTCTAGGCGCTGGCCTGCACACAGCTGCCTCGTGCTGGTGGGACAGCACCACGGACGGCAGCCGCACGGTGCGGTGGGAGAACAAGAGCATGTACTGCATCACCACCGTCTTTGGCCTGGCCATCTAGGCGCTGGACGGACACGGGGGCTGCTGCTGAGGATGATGGTGCAGGGCTGGTCCATAGGGCCAAGTATCTGCGCCAGAGTGGCGGGCGGCGGACTAAGCGTGGGGTAGCATTATGGGACCGGCCGCCACGGATGCGTGCCAGGAGCTCAGCTGTCACCAATGGCATGCGACGGGCTGCTTGGGCTGCTAGAGGGCAGCGGTCTTGAGGCGTGTGGAGCCGTGTGATAGGCTGGGCGGCTGGCTGCTGTAGGCCGAGAGGACGACGTGGTATGGCCACGCGGCGCTTGGCCGCGTTAACCGTTCGGACCGACATGCGACGAGCTTCGCCATGCACGCTGTCTAGTGGTGTACATAGACGCTGAAGTTTTGAAGGGAGGCAAGGGAGGCGTCTGTGTCGGAAGGGTTGATTGGGTTGGCGAGGACTTCGGAGGCGATGGGGCGATCGGGTGGTTAGCTCGTGCGGGTGTGTGGCACGCTGTGCTGCGGCAGCTGTCGGCTTGGCAACCCACAAGTTATACAAGCAGTGTAACAGCGCACACCCGCAGCTGCCTTTGGCGATTCCTCCCCGCTCATCGCCGCGCCATGCGGACGCTCGCACATTCCCACCCACGCGCGACTGCTTGCAACCTGCGCCCAGATGCTCGCTCGTTACCGCAAGTTGCCAGGAATACATGGTCGTCTGGCGTCGCGCACACAGCCCGTCGGAGGCTGGCCCCATGCACGGCGAAGCGCGACGCCAAGGACGAGCTAGGTGCGCTGCACCAGGCCTGTTTACGCTTGCAGCGGCATGTAGCGCGCCTTACTCTCCACGGTGGAGTAAGGAGAGCGCGCGGCTCGGTCGGAGCGTGCACGACACCCGGCGCCACACACTTCTGCTGGCCACGGCTGGCTTACACCGCCCCCGCCCGAATCTATCTGCGCTTGTGCAGATGAGGAAATGGCCAAACGGCGCGCCATGGAGGACGAGCTGCGCGACCCCAAGTGCGCTGGGGGCACGCTGGGGCGGGGGGGTGACGAGCGGGTTTGCAGGAGGGGAGCCTCTTGCGCTGGGCTGCAACGGCAGAGGCTGTGTCATGGGGGCTGGTCAGCGTAGCTTGGCGCCCAACCAGCGGCCAGGGGATATCATCCCCGCCTGGATGTTGGCCTGGCGGCCGCCTGGATGTTGGCCTGGCGGTGTCCCCGTTAGCACCCTGCCACTCTGATTCTGCGGTAGAGGCTGCATGGCTGCAATTGCGCGCACGTGGAGAAGTGCCACGGCCCAGCATGCGGCCGCCTCCTGCCGATGTCGTTGGCTAGGATGCGCCAGTGAGACCAGAGGCCAACCCCAGTCACGCAAGCGGCCGCCCCCACCCTCAGGAACTTCCTCGAGTACTTCCTGCCGCGGCCGGTGCGGCTGGCGTTCTTCGGAGGCTCCGCCGCATCCTGCCTCATCGCCACCATCATCACCGCCGCGCAGCTGCTCGGGGTGAGCTCCCCGACCCCTGCAATGGCGCTGGAGCTGCACCCAGCTCCCCGCCGCCCTCAGCCGCAGCCAGCCTCAGGTCCCGCCGCATTGTGCTCGCCCTCTTGGGTAACCCTGCCTGCCTGCGCGCCTACCAAACCTTGCTCCATCCCCGTCACACCCACGCCCAAACGCCCGCCCTCACACACGTACCCCACCCTACCCCCTCTCCTCGTTCACGCCAGAACCCCGCTGTGGAGATGGCCGCGGGCGACACGCCCCGCAACCTGGTCGTCAACATCATCGGGCTCGCCACCTTCGCGGGCCTGTTTTTGTACGACCAGCAGCAAGGCGAGGCCCGGAGAGAGGCGCGCCCCGGGTTGCCGATGGGGAAAGGCAGCGCCTGCCGGGTGCTCTCATAGTTGCCCCCGGCGAGGGCCCGGCTTCGCGGCGCTTTTGGGGACTTGGCAAGGGATGCCAGCATCCTGCACATCGGGGGCTCGTGGGGAAGGACCACGACCGCCCGTGTACCTGACAGCCTGGGGCCGCGGGTGCTGCGCAAGCTGCCTGCTGTTGCTATCGAGCACACCGGTGGCCCCTAAACCTGGGGCCTGGGTGCTGGGACCCGTTGCTGCAGCGGGGCCTGGCGCTGGGGTCCCAGCAGGGCGCGGGGTAGCACTGCCGGGGCCTGGCTTCGGCCCCGCTGGCCGGCCGCCGGTTGTGCTGACGCCGGCTCGCCGGCCCGGGAGCCGCCCCCCGCCCCCATGTGCGCTGCTTGCGGCCTCAGCCCAAGTGCGCGTGGAGCGGCGGCGAGTCATCCGCGAGGCGCAGATCAAGTTTGGCGACCGCGAGGTGTTTGTCAACGAGCAGGGCGAGAAGATGTCGCGGCTCAAGGTGGGTGCGCGCTTGGGACATACCTTGTGGACCTCAGCGGGCAGGCGCGCGCAGGGTACTGGGTCGCTTTGCTGGGGTCCCTGGCTTTGCTGTGAAGGTCTCCGCCGGCTTGCAACATCATTCCAGCGCGACGACTGGCTGCACGCGTGAGCGTGTACTGCAAGACGCACCGTGCGGCCGTGCACGTCGTCGCCGTGTCATGTTTGGCGTACCGGGGGACCACAGGAGGTGAACGACGACTGGATCCTGCGCCGCCTGGAGCGGTGGGGCCGGCGCGACGGCATGCCCTTCGTGGGGCCCGCCAAGGGGGCAGTGCTGGCTCAGCTGGTGGCGGACAAACGGCCCCGGCTGGTGGTGGAGGTGGGCACCATGGCGGGTGAGCTGGGGGAAGCGGGGTGAAAGGGACCGGGGTCATTGGGTACGTGTCAGAGCTAGAGTGGGGCCGGGTGCGGCGTGTATGCATGTCGGGGAGCGGAGGCACGTTGGAAGGCGGAGGCCATGGCGGGTGCGCAGCGGCCAGGGGTGCCGGGGTCCGGGCGACGTGAACGGGGAGAAGCGGGAGGGCCTGGGTACGGTGGCTCGGGCTTGGTGTGCCGCGAGCGGCATAAGGGTAGGCCAAGTCGCTCCCACGAAGCACCACCCACACGCCCGTCCTCCCCACCGCCGCTCCTGCACGCTCCACCACAGGCTACTCGGCGCTGCTCATGGCGCAGGCGGTGCCGCCGGGCGCCAAGGTGGGCCGCCGCCGGGCGCCCTCGCACCGCACCACCCGCCCGCACTGGCCTGCCGCACGCCTCGCGCGACGCCGGACCTCGCCCCACCCCACCTCATCCCGCTGTTGCCGCCGCCGGCAGGTGGTGACGTTTGAGAAGGACCTCACCTGGGTGCTGGCGGCCAAGCGCTTCATGTGGCAGGCCAGCCAGGGCGAGAAGAACCAGGGCGTGGAAAGCAGAGTGGGCGACAGGGTGCGTGGGGCGCGGGGGCCCTGGGGAAGCCGAGGACGCGGCGCAGGTCGGGGCGGGCGGCGGGCAGCTGCGTGTGGGAAGCGGGAGGGCTTCTGAGCTCCCGAGGGCGCTGTGGGCCTTGGATGGCCACCGGCCGCCGCGTCCTCGAGTGCCGTGCTGGCAGCTGCCTCCTGCCCGCTACCTGAGCCAGGCCGCGGACCTGCCGGGGCCCTCCCTGGCCCGGCGACCCCTGCGCCTGACCCGCGGTGACCCAGCGGCGGTGCCCGCTGCCCCCTGCTCCAACCCCCGGTCCGTTCCGCTCCCAGGTGGAGGTGGTGTGGGGCGACGCGCGTGAGGCCATGGCCAAGACTCTGCAGGGCCGCGGCCCCATCGATCTGCTCTTCCTGGACGGCACGCCCAAGGTAAAGGGGTGCGCAATCACTTTGCAATACATGTGAAACATATACATGTGAGCTTGCCGCCCAGGCTTTGCAGCGCTCGGCCGCCCCCTCGCCCCCTCCTTCCCCTGGCCAAGCTACCCCATGGCCCTGACGCCTAGCCGTGTGCCTTTCTGGTGCCGCTCTCCCGACCGCCTCGAGGCATCTCGTTGCTTGTCTCGACAGCGCATGCGGCTTGCGCCCCGCTCACCGCCCCCTCAGGAGTACCTGGAGTACCTCAAGGCCGCCGAGCCCTTCCTGGCGCCAGGTGGGGGCGGACGCTGCACGGGGCATTGGGTAGATTGGGTCGCTCGGCGCCGGCCGGCCGTGCAGCGAGCTGCAGCCCCGCCCTGCCTTGCCCATGAGCCCGCAAGCACAGCGGCGCCTGCGCGGCCCCGGCGTCGAGGCCGAGGCCTGCAGCCCGGGGCCCTTGCCGCGGAGGCCGTGCGCACCCCACGCAGGCCAGTCTGGCGGCTGCCCGCCAACATGCGTGCGCGCCAGTGCGCGGTTGCTGCTGACTCCCTGCACCGCACCCATCATCAGCCGTCCACCCCCACGCCCGGCACATGACCGCTCTTCCCTTCATCAGCTCCCGCCTCCTTCCACCCCCCAGGAGCGCTGGTGGTGGCTGACAATGCGGGCGTGTTCGCCAACGGCGGCCTGAGGCCGTACCTGGAGTATGTGCGGGGAGGCAGCGCCCAGCAGCAGGGCGGCCGCAGGTGAGCTGCACCGCATCACGGGCGTCGTGGGCAGGGGTAGGGGCAGGGGCAGGGGGCACGTGGGCAGGGGTCCCAGCTTCGGGGCGGCTGCGGTCACGATCCCGCGGGTGCCGGCCTCGTGGCGAGGGAGGGAAGGTGCCGCAGCAAGGCGCTGCAGGGGCCTGGCAACGCGTGCGTGCCTTCGACGCTGCTGCGCCGCTTTTGAGGCCGCTCGCCGCGTTGCCGCGCCGCAAGGTGTGTAGGAAGCCCATGCGTGCTGTTGCGTATTACCCTTTCTGCTGCGCTGCGCCCAGGTACCGCTCCGAGCTCATTGGCTGCAAGCTGGAGTGGCGCGACGACGTGGACGACGGCATTGAGGTGTCCACGCTGCTGCAGGCGGCGGAGCCGGGGGCGGGCGGCGGCGGCGCGGGCGCGCAGCAGGAGCTGCCGGCGGGGGCGGCGGCGTCATGAGGGGCGAGGTCAGGGGTGGGGAGGGGAGGGGAGGAGAGGGGAGGCCTCCTGAGCCGTTTGGCGAGGGCTTGCATGCCGTGGACGCACGCTCAGGGGTGCGGGGCCGGGTGGAGAGAGCTAGGTGTCAGGAGTTGGAGCGAGCCTGGTGCAGTCGTGAGCCGAGACGGAACTATGGACGCGGACGGGTGGTGTGCGTATAGGTAGGACGGCACGAGTGTGATATCAGCTTTCTGAACATGGTGAGGTTGTGAGTTTACTGTACAGCAGGCTGGCAGGTCGGGACGTGCAAAGGCACGCAGCGCAAGTGCAGATCTCACAAAGTGCACTGTAGCTGTGAGGTGGTGTACATTGTTCCAGAGCTTGTAACTCTGGCTGGGCACATGTTGTGGGCGAGGTGTCGAGGGTGCCGGTAGAAGTGGCACGGTTTGCGGGGCAGGGGACAGTAAGTCATTGAGCGGCTTCCATGATCGCCTTTTGCTATCACAACACACTCTGCTCATTTTACTCTCTGTGCGCTCGCAAGGCCAGCCCTCGAAATGGGCAAATCGGACAAGACCAAAAAAGAGAAGCATAAAACAAAGGATAAAGACAAGAAGAGCAAGAAGGAGAAAAAGGACCGCAAGCATAAGCGGCGGCGATCCAGCAGCGACAGCTCGGACAGCGACGGTAAGGAGCATGCCCGCTGCCGCGCCAAGCGCTGCTGCGCCACACATCGCCACTACGTCCTGCACGCAGAAAGTGTCGAGGGGGCGCAGCAGCAGCTGCGGCGAGAGCGGGCCGCTGTCATAAAGCTGCGGGACATCCTCGCCGAGTACCCCGCTGTGCGGAAGGAGCTGCGCGAGGCGAGTGCCCGGCCTTAGCGCCGCGGACCCGAACCTGTCGCCTGGCCATCGAGCAGCAGCGCCCAGTGCGGCGTGGCCGCCAGGGAAGAGCCGGGCCCTGCCGGCGGCGCCCCAGCCCCAACCTGGCCCACCGCCGTGTTGCCCGCAGATACTATGGCGTGTGGACCAGGGCGAGGCCGCCAACATCTCCGGCGTGCCCGACCCCGAGCTCAAAGCCCAGCTGGCAGAGCTGCTGGAGCTGCTGCGGCTCCGGCGCAACGACAAGGTGCGGCGACGGGGCCCGTCATGCGGGCCCGGGCTGGCGCTGCCTGCACGGTGCACCTTGGCCGCCTTGCCATGTACCGCCGCTGCGCCCTGCATGTTGCCTCCAGGGCATCTACGGCCTCGCCAGCACGCGCGACCGCATCCTGCCCATCGTCGGTTTCGTCTTTGAGGAGCCCCCGCGGCCGCGGCCGCGGCCGGCGAAGCCGCCGCCGCCAGCGGCACCCGACGCCGCCGCCGCGGCCGTCAAGGCCGAGCCCGACGAAGCCAAGCCCGTGGCAGCGCCGCGCGGCCCCATCGGCCCTGCCATGCCGCCACCGGGCCGCATTGGCGAGGGCGACGGCGAGGTTGGCGCATACGAGGGGAGCGACGAGGAGGGCGGCGGCGGCGCCGCCGCCGCCGTCAAGAAGGAGGAGGAGGATGCGTCGGCGGCGGAGCCGCCGGGCCCTGCTCCGGCTCCGGCGCCGCCGCCACGGCGCGTGGCCGGCCCCGCCATGCCGCCCAAGGAGCTACTCGATGCGGCTGCGGCTGCGGCGGAGGCGCTGCAGGCGGCGGGGCCGCCGGGCTCCGTAGGGCTGCGGTACGGCGAGGACGAGGACGACGGAGACCTGGTGGGGTGCCGGCGGGGCTGACGTGGGGTGGTAGGGCACGGTGGAAGGGATGGGCCGCCGGGCTGGACACGCAAACGACTGCGGGCCCCGGCGGTGCCGGACCTGTCGCGCAGCGGCGCTGGCCGCCCTGGCGTGCTGGCACGGCTGGACCGCAAGCTCGGCTGCTTGGTCGGGGCGGCGACTCCTTTGCTGCGCGCTTCTCCTTTCCCACGCTGCTCGGCTGAGCAACACTTTGTTGTGAGGACCGCGCCCTCCGCTGCCCGCCCTCCTCCTGCCGCAGGTGGGGCCGCCGCCGCCGGAGCTGGTGGAGGAGCTGGAGGCGGCCCCGCAGGACGAGCGCGCGGGCGAGGTGGTCCGCATCATCAAGGTGGGGGAACCCGGGGAGCATGGGACAGGCGACGAAGACAGGGCGCAAATGCAGTGGCTGAAAAGGAATGAGCCCTGGAAGGCACCGCGCACAGTGACTGCGTCGGCGGCGGCCCACGCGTGCCTTCCGCACCAGCCGGCAGCCCGCGGCGGCGCCGTTGGCTGCCTGGCTGCGAGCAGGGCCGCGCACTTGGCCGCTGCCAGGACCACACCGCGCGTGCCCGGGTTGCTTCGCCAGCGTGCTACCCCGTCGCACCTTGCCGGAGCCTGGCAGCCTGCCCTCATCATGGTCCCCATGTCGCCTCCAGCTCGCGCTTGGCACCCACGCCGTCCGCTGACGGATCCCGCCCGTGGGCCCCCGCCTGGCGCAGGCGCTGCGCGAGTCGGGCAGCGCGCCGGCGCCCAGCGCCGCGGCGGGCGCTGCCCCGGCCAAGAGCGAGCTGGACCCTGAGCGCCTGAACGCTTACGCAGTGTTGGGCGTGGGCAAGGAGGCACCTCCGGGCGAGGTGCGCGGCCGGCAGGGGCGGCAGGGCAAAAGGCGAGGGTGGTCTGGTTTCCTCCAGGAGGCGGGGCGGCAGGCGCCGTCTCTCCTGCCGCTACCTCTGGCCCCGGGGACGCCGCTGCTGTTGTCGCCCTGTGCCCCGGAAGGCCAAGTGGCTCCGCGCCTGGCCCCAGCTGTCGCACGCAACCCTCTGCCCGCGGCGTAGGTCAAGAAGCGCTACATGCGACTGTCGCTGCTCATCCACCCGGACAAGTGCAGCCACGCCATGGCGCACACGGTGCGCTCGGGGGCCGACGCCGGGGCCGACGCCGGGGTCGGGGCCGGGACACCGGGGGCCCAGGCCGGGGCGGCGGGAAGTACGGCCCGGATGGAAGGTTGGGGCCGCACGGCGGGACTGCACGGCGGGACCGCACCGCCCATCGGCCCAGGTATCGCGTGGTCCGTACGGCGGTACCCAGCGGCGGTCCGTGAGAGGGCTGGCCCATGTCACGACAGTGGAATCGCCAGGCATGGCCCACATTGGCCATGCGCGTGGCGTAGCGGCTAGTGCTGCTGCGGCGCCCACCTCCCCCGCCTTGCGACGCCCTGGCCGCCGCATCCGTCCCCGCCTGCCGCCCCCGCCTCCGCAGGCCTTCCAGGCGCTGGCCGCCTCGGCCAAGATGCTGCAGGACGGCTCGGCGCGCGCCGCTCTGGACGCGCGGCTGGAGGACGCGCAGATCCGCAAGGCGGCCGAGGCGGCGGCGGCGCAGCAGGAGCGCGAGCGCGCGTGGCGGGTGGCGCGCGGCGAGGAGGCGCCGGGATCAGGTACGGGGAGCCAGGGCGGGGAGGTGGGTATGAGCTGGGGCTCGGAGGTCCGCATCGGGGATGTGGGTCGACGCAGGGTCATGTGGGTCGATGTGGGTCGGCCGCCGGCCTGGCGCCCAGCTTCGCGCCGCGCCTCATGGACCACCCCACCTCTCTGCACTCCTTTCCAAGCACCCCTCGCTTGCTCCCGTACCTCGCGCCCTTTTGCCCGGCTGCCTCACCCCTGCTGGCCCCTTGCCGGCCGACCCACATGCCCAGGCCCCGGGGGCCTCACCATGGAGGGCCGCGAGGCCTGGATGACGGAGCTACCGCCCGAGCTGGCCGCCAAGCCCGGCCAGATGAGTCAGACCAGCGTCCGCGCCTTCAGCCAGCGCGGCAAGCAAGTGCGAGGCGACACCAGCGCGTGGACCGACACGCCCGAGGTCCGCAAGGCCAAGGAGGCGCAGGTGGGTGGGCCGGGGCGGGTTTGGGTGGGGAGGGGAGGGCGGCAGCTGGCGGCGGGAGGGTGGCGGCGGACGGGCGGAGCGGGCCGGCGGCTGCGAGGCGTGCGCCAAAGCGTAGCACGCGGTCATGGCGCAAGGCGCCGGTGCTGCAGTAGGCCGTGCACTAGCTCGCGTGGCGGCAGCAGCACTGCAAGGCCGGAGCACGGCATGCTGGCTCGCCCGGGCCTCAGCCCGCCGCGCCACGCTGCGTGCCCTCGCCCGCCGCCCGGCCGCGCAGGCGCTGCTGGAGGCCGCCTCGAGCGCCTACGTACGCGCGCTGCCGGCCGCGGGCGCCGCGGGCCCCGGCGGCGCGCTCATGGCCGGGCCCAGCGGCGGCGCCCGCAGCGCGGCTGCGGCCGCCCTGGACAACTTCAACGCGGGCACGCGCAAGAAGAGCCTCATGGAGGTGCACAAGGAGCTGCAGGTGGGCAGGGCGGGGAGGATGCAGGCTGCAGGATACGGGCAAGGGCGGTTAGTGCGGCAGGAGCTGCAGGTCAGGGGAATGAGGGAGGGATGCCTTGTTGGGTGTGGTGAGCGCGCTGGCTTGAGGCCCCCTACACAAAGAGTGGGGTCCCTAACACAGAGACCGGCCCGTTGGAAACGACACGCGGCGCTGCAGGAGGCCAGAAGATAGCGGCAGGGGCGGTGCTGGGCACACGGGAATACAGCATTGGCCACGTGTCGTTGTGTTGATTGGGTTTGGGGCGGTGCGGACAGGCCGCTGAGGCGCACCTGGATCGGTGCAAAGCGAGAGGGGCAGGCCGCAGGAGCGCAGCCGAGTGTTGAGATCAGCTGTCGTAGGTCCTGCGCGTTGCCTTCAGTGAAGTTGGGATGCTTCTACTGCTACATGAGACAGTTTGTGTGCGTATGGCGGGGCCTGGAGCACTCGGCCCTCACATTGGCAGTAGCAATGCTAGTCCCGTGTGCTGTGCAAGGCCCTCCGCTCAGCAGCCTTCGTCGGCCCGACCTTCAGGAGAAGACGGAGCAGGAGGCCAAGGCCGCTAAGAAAGCGGCCAAGAAGGCCAAGAAGGAGGCCACCGCGGCGGGCGCGGCCGGCCCCCCCGCCTCCGAAACGGGCGATTGGCCGTGGCGGCCATTTGACCGGGACCGTGATCTGGACCTCAAACCAAAGGCCAAGACGGGGTCGGAGCTGGCGAAGAACGCGGTGAGCCGGGATGTGGGTCGGCGTGGGTCGGTTGCGGGCTGCGTGGCTGCCCTAGTGTGTGGGGGGTCTGTTGATGCCTGTGAAGGGATCTATGTACACGGGTTGCGTCCCTGTGTACGTTGGTGGGTTAGCGGCGGCCGGGGTTTGCAGCACTAAGCTTATTAGCTGAGGCAACCAACCGCAATGTTGCGGCTGTTCGGCCGCTGGCGCGGTGCCCATCCCAGGGCGAAGCGGGTGATCGAGGCCTGACGTTCCTCCTGCCACCCTCCATGTTCCTTCAGGCGGCGCTGAAGAGCATGTTCGGCAGCGGCGGCACGCAGCGCCACTTCCTGTGATGTGACGAGGCGTCATGTTACATTCCAAGGGGGCTTCGTCTCCTCTCGCCCGCCTGTCCTAGGCGTCAGTCGTGACACAGTCACGTCGCAACTCGTTGTCGGTTGCACTCACGCGGCAGCTGCTGACTAATGAAGCGCAATGGCACCCGGCCGCACCTGTAACGTGTACGACAACATCCGCGGTTACACTTCACATCACCGGGGGTTGCGAGCGTGGCCCAAACGGGCCTCACATCTCTGGTCACTGCTGAGGTAGCAAGACAGCGGGACAGCGGGAACCAAGGCAGCGAGTTAAGCGCAGTCGGTCATACCGCGCCGGGCCGGGCGGCGGCGATGGCTGGGGTGGAGCCCGCGGCAAGCGGCCGAGCTCAGCCTCTGGCCCCAACAAGCGAAAGAGTCACGGTGTTTGGCGACGAGGGTGGGCCCTGCCTTTTCATTGTAGAACCAGCGTGGAAGTCAGTGAAAGGTACCTGAGAGAACCGCCATTACTGGCAGCCCAGGGACTCTAAGACTAGACCGGTCAGATTGTGAAACGTAGGAAGAGATATGTAGTCCAGGGGCAGCTTGCATCCCTGCGCAGTTAGTGGGGACGACGCGAAAGTGCCAACAGCGCCGAATCGCATGCAAACGCACCTGACCAGGGTGTATCGGGATGCAGTAGGAGACTAGGCAAGCGGCGCTGGCTCATCTGGCACTGCCGCTCAGGAGGGGCCCTCCTGCTGCCGCTGGCGTGGGGACCGGCCCATCCCACCCCGCGCACGAGAGGGAGCCAACCTGTAAAGCGACAGAGCCCTGCCTTCTGACTCAGCTGACGGCGGCTGTCACGGTAGCTGCCGCTGTGCTAGCGCGAGGCCAGGAGGCGGGTTCCTAGCCAAATCTTTGATGCAAGCGTACCCCGCCCATGTCAGGGAAAATTGGATCAGGAGCCGCATCGCAGACGAGCCCGGCACAACATTCGTCAAAGTTGATAGAGCTTTTCTGATAGGGTAACGAGGGGAGGTTCCCCTGAGAGTGACAGGGCGCCTGCGTTGCAGAATGGGTAGTTGGGGGGCGGGCCCTGGCGGGCTGGAGGGCCCCAAACTAAGGGCGGGGTGGCGGCTCCTGGTATTAACGTGCGTGCTGGCGCACTTGCAGTTGAGGCACGGCTTGGCAGGGACGGATGGAGCATGTGCTGATCGCCTGGCAAGGATCTGCGGCTAGTGAGAGGAAGCTGGCAACGGATGGGGGTGCTGGGAACTATCGTACAGGTTGGGCCCATTGCCGTACGCATGGGCCACCCCCTGGCAAAACGCAAAGTTGGGCAGGCTGCTGCACGATGGTCGCCGCGCAGCCCTCTCCACCACGACAAACCTTACCGATGCAAGTCCCAGGGCACAACTGCAAACGCTCGTCGCTGGTGTCGCCAATTGCTTTCAAGCAGGAAGAGACCACACCGCACGACCACTTTTGTTATAATTAGCATATCCACGACGCGCACTTGAGCCAGCTCTAGTTCCTTGGCGGCTTTGGTGGAGGATGCGTTCAGACTCGCCAGACACGCAGCGGAGCCTATAGTAGCCTTGGTGGCACTTTGGAAGACAAGTGGCGGATATGGCGGACGGCGAGCTGAAGCCGGCGGAGACCTACAGCACCGCAGCGACCACCTACTCGCGGGTGGGGTCGTCGGCTTTTGGCCCTTTGGAGGACTGCCTGTTGACGTGCTCAGCGCTTCATGTTCAAGATTTGTTCTAGCTTCAGCGTGTCTTGCGACGAGTGAGAAGCCGACGTTCAGCGCTCCGCTTTGGTTCCACCGCAGTATGATGTGGTACTGGGCCGTGGCGCTTTCAAGACGGTGTTCCGCGCATTCGACGAAGGTGCGGGGTGGCGGGGCTGGCCCGAGTATAACCGAGAATGGGCGTTGGCACGCGCTGGCCGCGTCGATACCTTCAGGTGCATGATGTCCTTTGCCGCGTGTACATGCTGGTGTCCTACTGGGGCGCGTTGTGTGTGGTTGTTCCGCGTGCGCTTACGCACGCATTTGGTCCCGCGGCCAACTCCTTGCCGCCCTCAGAGGAGGGCAAGGAGGTCGCGTGGAATCAGATCAAGGTCAATGACCTTGCGTCTTCGCCGGCCGAGCGAGAGCGGCTGTGGGCTGAAATTCGGGTGCTAAAACAGCTGAAGCACCGCAATGTAAGCCTTCCGCTCGGCGGAAGGCTGCTTGGGGCTGCTATCAGCTGCTATGGCTCCGACGGCAAAGGGGGCTTCGTTTTGGTTAAAAGATACGCTGCGATGTGCACGCTTGACCGAGGCAACGCAGCGCTCACGAGTGCCGCGACCGACTACGATCGTCTGGCTGCCCCCGGTGCAGATTATGACGTTCTACGACTCCTGGCTCGACAACAAGAACAACACAGTCAATTTCATCACCGAGCTATTCACCTCGGGCACACTGCGGCAGTGAGTACCGCTATTGGGGCGGGTTAAGGAACTCAGGGTAGCGGCGCGGTTGCCAGCACGTCGCGTCGCGCCCCCGATGGGCGGATGGCTGGCTGGCGCCGCCGTGTGCCGACCCTTGGCCCTGGCCTCCTGGCGCAGGTACCGGAAAAAGCATAAGCACATCGACGAGCAGGTGCTGAAGCGCTGGTCCTGGCAGATCTTGCAGGGCCTGGTCTACCTGCACGGCCACAACCCGCCCATCATCCACCGCGACCTTAAGTGCGACAACATCTTTGTGAATGGCACCTCGGGCGTCATTAAGATTGGTGACCTAGGGCTCGTCACGCTGTGCCGCGGCTTCACAGCTCCGCAGAGCGTGCTGGGCACGCCTGAGTTTATGGCCCCGGTGAGAGGCTGGGCGTTGGCTCGACACTGCCTGGCGCGGCGTTGGGCAACACTCTTGTTGCGCTTACATTGTCTGAGCACGTCGCGCCACACATCTGCGCTGCCCCGCGCCTTCTCTGTGCCGGGCGCAGGAGCTGTACGAGGAGAAGTACGATGAGAAAGTGGACGTGTACAGCTTTGGCATGTGCCTGCTGGAGCTGGCGACCATGGAGTATCCGTACAGCGAATGCAAAAACGCGGCACAGATCTACAAGAAGGTCACGCAGGTGCGGATTGGGCCGTCGCTGCGCATGCCCGTACCCTGAGCAGGTGTGTACTATCCGTCCGTCCAGCCCCGCGTGCGCCGCAATGGCATCCACGGCATCAGCAGCATGATCACCGACCTCATGCGGTCCGCACGCAGGGCACACCCCCGGGCGGCTTGTCGAAGGTGCAGAACCAGGAGCTCCGCGAATTCATCCAGCTTTGCATCCAGCACGATCCCAGCAAGCGGCCGGAGGCGCGCGCTCTAATCAAGGAGCCCTTTTTCGCGGCCATTCGGGCGCAGCTCAGCTGCGGCGGCGTGGAGAAGGCCCCAGTCGAGCGGCCGCCAGCGGAGGAGCTGGCGACGCCAACGGCCACGGCCACGCCGGGCAACAACACGCCTGAGGTCGTTTCGGACGATGAGCCCGCTGCGCCCGCGCCGCGGCAAGTGGCGGTGAACGGCGAGGCGGACGGCTCCGGGGGTGCCTCGGTCGCCGAGCCGCCCATGCGGGCACCCTCTCCGGCGCTGCAGCCGCTGGCGCGGGTGCCTTCGCACCGGGCGCCGTCGGGCACCAGCACGCCAACGCTGCCGGGCAGCAACTCTGCGGATCTGCAGCCGGCGGCGCCGCAGCCGCCGCTGCCCATCCCGCCGCGGCTGTCGCACGACCTGACACTGCAGCCGGTGGCGTCATTCCACCTGCGGGAGTCGGGGTCGCACCAGGACCTTCGCTCACCGGTGCTGCAGGAGCTGACGGTGGCGCAGCTGCAGACGTCACAGTCGCAGATGCAGCTGGGCGTGGCGCTGACCTCCATGCAGGGCCCCGGCAGCAGCGCGGCGGGCAGCGGCGGCGGCGCGGCGGCGGGCGGTGAGGACCCCGGCAGCGGCGGCAGCGGCGGCGAGGAGGGCGAGCACGACATGGTGTGGTCGCGGGAAATTAACCTGCACTGCAAGCAGGTGGAGGAGTCGACGCTCCGCTTCCAGCTGCGCTTCACGGAGCCGGCGGGTGAGGCTGCGGGGCCGCGGCGTAGTCGCGGAACGTGGGAGGGCATCATCGATGTTTGGAAGGGGTGCGGGTGCACCTTCGCGTACGGCAACTGCAGCTATGGATGAGAAGCTGCCTACAGGAAATGTGGTGGCGCATGGGATCACCGACCCACATGCCACGCGGTCATAGCCTGCTTAGCCTGCTTGCACGCTTGCCCGTAAGGCTGATCCACACCAAAGCACACATGGGCTTGGCACGGCACTGCGTGCAGTTGCTGACCTTCGCAGGTCACTGGCCTTGCGCCAATCTCAGTGGTATTAAGCTGGGGCACGACCATCCCTTGCCGCTGCTGAACTGTTCCACCGCGTCCTCACCCGCAGGGCACTGCAAGACGATAGAATTCGCGTTCGACATGGGCGAGGACACTGCGGAGTGCATTGCCAATGAAATGATGGAGGACCTGTCGCTGTCAGCAACAGAGGCGCAGGACATCGCCGCAAAGATCCGGGACCAGATTGAGCGGACGGTGCAGGCGCAGAAAGCGTCCGTGACGCTCGTCGCGCCGCCGCCGCCCGCGCCCGCTCCGACGCCCACGCCGGTGGCGTCGCCACCGCCGCCGCCGCCGCTCGCGGCCTCGGTGCAGGCTCCGCCGGCGCCGTCGCTCGCGCCGTCCCTAGCGCCATCCGCGGCGCCGCCTCTTGCGCCAAGGATGTCGGACCCGAACGCCAGGCCGCCGCTGCCGTCGGCGCCGGCAGGGCAGCCGCAGCTGCCGGCACAGCCGCAGGTGCCGCAGGAGCTCCGGCGAGGGTCCACCACTGGCCTCACCAACCTCACCAACGGCCGGGGTACCACTAAGTCGGGCTACCACACGCCTGGCGACGACAACAGCAGCAACGGCGGCTCCCTGAAGGGGTTATCCATACATGAGCTCATTGCCGCCATGAGGCAGGCACAGGACGAGATCGCGGCCGAGGGGCCCCAGGCCACGGCGCCGGGGCAGCCGCCGCTGCTGCGGCACGGGTCCATCCCATCCACCTTCGCACAGCCCAATGGTATGCACTGAGCGGTGACAGCCGGCGCGGCTCGTACGGCTGGCGCGGCGCGCACTGGAGCGGTGTGTCGTGGTGGACCACAGCTCTGCGCGCGCCTGCAGGAGCAGCCAACCTCTTGCCAAGCGGCTGAGCGGCGTGCAGGCACTGCCTGTCCGCTGACAAGTGTCTGTGGTCTGGCGGTCGGGATGCAGCTCGGCCGTCGCCGGCGCCGCCAGCTGGCTTGGCGATGCTGGCGCCAGCGCCGGCTTCCTCCCAAGCGCAGTGCGCTGCCAGGAGAGGTGCCGCGTCTGCACCTCACCCTGGCGTGCATCGTGCCGGCGTCGCTACGCGGCTTAGCGTTGTGCGATTGTGCCGCGCCGCCACGCTGTTGTGGTCCTGCCAAGGAGACCGGCTGCATGGCTGCGGCTGTCCCAGTGCCGACATCACGTCGTCGAAGGAGCCACGGCCCTGCCAGCTCCACCAGTTCTGATCGGTCACGTGAGGCGCAGCGTTCCGTCGGCCGAGGTGGGGTGCGGGGCCACGGAGAATTGCAGTTTAGAGTATGCTTGTCGTGCCCCGGTTTGTGTCGTATGTGAGTCCATGTGTGCGTGTGTTGCGGCAGCACTGGCTAGAAGCACAGTCTGATGTAGACGCTGGCGAATAGATGGGCGGCGGAGGCGATGCAGCGGCGGCCATGCGTCCTCGCCGTCGGCAGGGGTTGTACCGGTACCGTCCAGCGGCGCTTCTACCATCGCCCCGCCATTCTTGCCTTTTTGCTAGTACGGGACTTCGGGGCGCCAGCGCGGCGCGGCGGCGGGTTGTGCCGGCCTGGGACGGGGCGCCCCGCTGCGGCATGCCTGGGGTGAGGGCCGCCCGCCCAAGGGTAGTGCATACGGCGCCTGCCGCGGCCCGCCGGTTGCCGCGCCCCGTGATGCCGCTCGGTGAGGGGCAGAACGTTCGTCAGTACCGTAGCATGCAGGTAGCTACGTGGGTACTATGCACACAAGTGACGGCGGACGAGGCCGGGTCCTGGGCGAGCTGCCCAGTTGATCCGGCAGTTTGAGTTTTGGCCGCCTGCGGCGGTCGGTGGTCTGTGGTTTGGTGTTGATGTGTCGGGCGCGGCGTGGTTTGGGCACCCGGGGCGGCCGAGTCCGGCGCCGGGGTGCAGGAGGCGGTGGGGCGCAGCGCGCATGCGGCGGTGGGCGGTGCATTTCATGGTGCCCGCAGCTCGGGACGTCCAACGCGGCGATGCTGTTGTAAGCCCTTGGCGGAAGACGTTGTTGCCGCCGTCCAGGCATATGAGCGTCCACTGCAGCAGCTGCCGGGCGGATGGGCTTTGAAGCGCCACGTTGAGCCACGACGACGACGTGAGCGGCATCAGACCGGTCAGCAGCCGGGAACATCGACAGGTGCACTGAAACCCTAGCAGACTCCGCGCGGCGAATAGCTGCAATTCGTCTTGCCAAAATCGAAATTGGCGCGGAACGAGCTCCCTAACGGCGGCGCGCGTGCGAAGCATCGCGCGTCCCGGGCGAGATGCGGGACAACACGCCCAGAGGTGAAACTCCAGGCCGACTCCACCTCGCAAGCAAAAGAACTGCACTGTTTCCGGCACACAGCATGTTCCTACCAACGCGCCGTGCTCGCCTAAATGTGCACTGTGACTGTTGCTGTTAGCCTCACGCGCGTAACTCTTTAAACTTGCTGAGCACACTGGATGGCGGCCACTGCCACACAGCTCAGGATGCTGGCAAGCGCAGACGCGGTGCCTCCCTCGGCGCCGGCCTCTCCTGCGGCCGGGCCGACGTGCCCTAAAGGCAGATACACCCGCGTAAGTCGTCCAGACGTACGCGAGGGTCGACGCTTGCCGGCTCTGCAGAGGTGCAGGCCTGAGTTCTGGGCGTGCACGTGGCATCGGGTAACCAACCCCCAGCGCCGCCCTGGCCCGCGTCCGCTTCTTACAATTAATCACATAGCGCAAGCTGGGCGCTTGGAGGCAGGGTTGTTCGCAGGGCTCTTTTTCCCTGTGAAAATTGCAATCGGGCGCGCGGAGGCGCTCAGGCTCTTGCGCTGTCGCCTCTTCGTGTCCGCGCGTCAGTATCAGTAATGCGCAGCTTGCACCCCTCGGGTGATCTCGCGGGTATCTTGGGCCCCCCGCAACCAATCGCGTGTTCGTGCACCGTCAACCCCGTGCCCTCCCTAGTACCAACTCATCGGCCAGGGCGCCCAAAAGAAGGTATATCGTGCCTTCGACGAGGAGCGCGGCATTGAGGTGGGGCCACCTGGGGTTACTTGAACACAGCGCAACACCTTCGCCAGCCCACGGGCACCCTGTCTTCCGTCTGTGTCGCCCGCACACGGCACACGACAAGTTCCCGGCGCACAACCCATCCACACCTAACCGTAGCTTTTCCCATGCCGTATGGCAATGTTGTACGGCGGCCGTTATTGAGCAGGTGGCGTGGAACGAGGTCATGGTGGCGGAGCTTGCGCGGTTCCGGGACAAGGACCGGCAGCGCGTGTTTGCGGAGATCCAAGTCCTGGCGCAGCTCAAGCACAAGAACGTGAGGCCGTGTAGAGCGGACCGGAGCGGACAGCGTGACACGCACCCAGGATTACTGCAGGGGATGACGCTTGCGCCACAGCATGCGGCGTCGGTGGGCCTGGGGGCACGTCCTACCCCGCCCACGGCCTTCCCATGCAATGTTGGGGACCCCGCGAACGGGCCCCATGTTGGGCAGGTCCCATGCCTCGGACCCGGCGCTCTCACGCACCCTTCTCTCGCCGAACCGCGCCCCGGGGCCGCAGATCATGACGCTGCACGACTCTTGGTTTGATGAGAAGCGCTGCGCGCTCATCTTCATCACTGAGCTCTTCTTCGACGGCAACCTGCGCCAGTGAGCACGCTGGCCTGACACGGACATAGGAGGCGTGCTGCCCTGCAGTAGCATGCTCTGCGCCCTGTCGCGTGACCTTGCCGTCGTGTGCCGAGCCGTTGCCTCTGCTGCCGCGCCGCTGCTGGCTGGCCAGGTACCGCCGCCGCCACAAGCACGCCGACCTGCCAGCCATCAAGCGCTGGGCCTGGCAGATCCTCCAGGTACGTCTCAGGGGCGCCAGCAGCCGTTGCCTGCTGAGCGGTGGCCGCCGGTTGGCGCTGCGTCCGCTCTCGTCCGAACAGTCAACTGGCATTCGCCGCCAGTGAAAGACGCACACGCAGCCCCACACGTCCCCCGCATGCCTGCTCTCACCCCTTTTCCTGCCCATACGCCACGGGCCCACCACCCCAACACAGGGCTTGGTCTACCTGCACGGCCACAACCCGCCCATCATCCACCGCGACCTGAAGTGCGACAACATCTTTGTCAGCGGCAGCAGCGGCGTGGTCAAGATCGGCGACCTGGGGCTGGTGACGCTGTGCAAGGACCTCAGCGCGCCGCAGAGCGTGCTGGGCACACCCGAGTTTATGGCCCCGGTGAGCATAACACCGTGAACACCCTGGTGCAACTACGGCAGTATCCCTTTCCATTGCGGTATCTGCTGGTGCTGCAACAGAGGTGCTGTAGCAGGGGATGCGTAAGCATTGCATGCGCAGGGCGAAGCCAGGAGGGCCCGTGCGCTGCAGCGGGGGTGAGGCTGTGAGCACCCTGCCGCGCCCGGGGCGCAGGAGCTGTACGAGGAGAAGTACGATGAAAAGGTGGACGTGTACAGCTTTGGCATGTGCCTGCTGGAGCTGGCGACCATGGAGTATCCGTACAGCGAATGCAAAAACGCGGCACAGATCTACAAGAAGGTCACGCAGGTGCGGAATGGGCCGTGGTAGCGCATGCCCGTACCTTGAGCAGATCTGCCATAGTCATCCGTCCATCTGTCCAGTCCCGCTTGCGCAGCACAGCGCCCAGCTGGAGCAGGCCCCCGTTGGCACAAACCCACCTGCCGGGTCATGCCTAAACGCGCAATCCCCCGCCTTGCGCTTCTGCTAGGGTATCCCGCCTGCCTGCCTGGCCAAGATCGCTAGTGAGGAGGTGCGCGAGTTTGTGGCGCTGTGCATCCGCCACGACAACAGCACGCGGCCTGAGGCGCGCCAGCTGCTTAAGCACCCCTTCTTCGAGTCCATCCGGGCGCCGCCGCCGGCGGGCGCGCCGCGGCCGGCGCTAAGCCCCGCCCTCAGCCTGAGTGCCGCCGCCGTGGACGCGATGGTGGCTGCCGCCGCCGCCGTGGCGGCGGCGCCCGCCGGGCCGGAGGCCAGCGGCGAGGGTAGCGGCTCATCGGCGCCGATCAGCCGGGCCGCCAGCGGCAGCATGGGGGGAGCGTCGGCGGCACCAGAGAGCGCGGCGGCGCCGCTGGGCAGCATCGCGGCGGCGGCGGGGCCTGCAGCTGGGAGCATCGCAGCAGCGGCGGGGCTGGCCGCCGGGAGCATCGCGGCGGCGGCGGGGTCGCTCGGAAGCAGCATAGCGGCGGCGGCGGGGGCCGCGGTCGGAAGCATGGCGGCGGCGGCAGGGACCGCCGGCGCCGCGCCGCTGCCGGTGGCGTGGGGCCGCAGCCTGTCCGTGTCGCCGCCGGCCGGCGTCGACCCCGCCCTCGCGGCACCAGCGGGTGCCATTGCCGCAGCGCTAATGCGCCAAGGCTCCGTGGGCATTAGCGGCGTGGCGGCGGCGCCGATCGGCGGCATCGCGGCGGCGCTTCGCGGCAGCAGCGGCGGCGGCGCCGCCGAGGCCGGGCCGGGAGGCCTGGGCTTGATACTGCCGGACCGGACCTCATTCAACGGCAGCATTGCATCCTCCGTATCACCTCGCGGCACGCCGCCGGGCGGTCTCGCGATAGCGCTGGCGGCCAGCGGCGGCGGCGGTAGCATCGCGGGCTCATTGCAGCGCTCGGCCAGCGGCGGCGGCGTCTCTTGCTCGCCGGCGTCGGCACTGACGGCTGCGCTGCAGCGGACGCTGTCACCGGCGGCGCACGGCGGCCTGGCGGCCGAGTCGCTCAACGGGTAGGTCTCGCTGCTGCTGCTGCTGAGGATGAGGATGTGGATGAGGATGAGGACGAGGAGGATGCACGGCCTGCTAATCGGCGCCCCACGCACGCCGCTCGCGCTGCTCGCTGTCAATCTTACCTTCTGCACGCTGCCCCCCGCGCAGCGCGAACGTGGTCGCTGCTCCCCCTGTCCTCCTGTCGCCGACGCCGTCGCAACCCGAGGCGCCGCCGGAGTACGACGCCGGCGCACACAGCCAGTCCCAATCCCACGGCCAGTGCCAGGCCGGGGTGATGGCTGCGCTGCCGTCCATCCACGAGGACCACGAGCTGCAGGAGGACGTGCTGTTTGACAACGACCACAGTGAGTAGGCGCGCCGGCTGGCAAGCTAGCATTGATGCGGCTGAGTGGTCGGCCACTTGGACGTATCGCGGGCCGCTGTTGCGAGCTGCATCACTCCCTCAGTAGCGCACCTGCTGCACCCACGACACTGGCTCCCCTGCCCGCAGACTCGCGGCACGTCATATCGCTGCACGACCACTCGGACCACGAGGATGACCCCTTCGGCGCCGCCTCGCCCGCCGGCACCGTGGCCGCCATCGAGCTGTCAAGCCCGGCGCTGCAGTCGCATTCCCCAGATGCTGGCGGCGGCGGTCAGCGCAGCGCGCCCGTCAACCTGCAGTGCCGCACGCCCGGCCACGCGGCGCAGATGGACATGGCGCTGTCCTTCGCCATGAGCTTCACCAACCAGAAGGGTGCGCATCGCCCGGGGTTCCTAAGTTTTGGAGTTAAGATCAACTGCAGTGCCGTAACGCGGCGCAGCGAGGGCGCAAGGCTCGCGCTCGCGCATGCTGTGTATTTCGTGTTGCGGCCCAAAGTGGCTGGCAATCTCGGCGCTGCGTACGCCCCAGCTCTGGCTGGAGGCGGCCAGGCCGCGCGTGGGCTGCCAGGGCGGCGCTCCTGCCCACTCCGTAGGCGTTGCTGTTGCTGCGCGCCCTCCACGCTTTGCTTACCTGTGCCGCCGCCCTGTACCTGTACGACAGGTGTACGGAAGAAGGTGGGCTTCAAGTACGACCTGCTCAACGACACGCCAGGTACGGCGCACAGCCTGCCGCACAGCGCCTGCGCTGCTCTCGCTTGCGGCGGCACCGCCTGGGCACCCGGCCGTTGAAAAGTGCGCACCCCGCGGACCGCGTACCCGTACCTGGCCCGTACCTACTGTGCTGTGTCGCAGGCTCCATCGCCGAGGAGATGGTCGAGAACCTATCCCTCAATACGGTGAGGGCGCTGCGCTGCCAGGAGGCATGCGCCGGGGTCGCAATCCCACGGCGGCTGCGGCTGCAGCGCAGCCCCGAACGCACGCTCCTCGCCACAGCGCCCTCCCACACCTCACCAGCAAGTGCACCTCGCCGCGCACCCCCTCACGTTGGGCCCGGGCTTCTGGCTCGGTATCGGCTCACTAGCCACTACTCCCCTGATACATCCCCACACCTCCTCCCCGCGCACCCCCTCTGTCTCGCAGGCGGAGGCGGAGTTCATCGCTCGCATGATACAGCGGGAGGCCGACAAGGCGCGCCTGCAGCAGCAGCAGGGCCAGGGCCAGGCCTAGGGCCGCCATGGCCGGGTGGGGGGCCGGGCAGGCACCCTGGGGCGCAGCTGGGACTAGGCAAGCGGAGAGCAGCATTGCCGGAGTTGGGTAGTGCAGAGCAGCAGTGTGCAGGAGGGTTGGGCTGCGGCAGGTGTCGCCGCCGGCGCGCCGGTGCCATGCGTGTGTGGGCGCCCGGCGGTACGTGGCGGGTTCAGCTGTAGTGATCAAGGGAGGCAGGATGGCGCCCATTGGCATGCTCGTGGTGCACTGGTGGGGGAACATGTGTGGAGCCGTGGCATCGAGCTGCTCGCACCTTGCGCGCGGCCGGCAAGCAGGCGGGGCGCTGCGAACGCTGTGCCGTTGGAGCTTGCCGTCTAAGGCATAGCGCCCGCGGCAGCCGGGCATGACGCCGACGCACCCCGCTGCCAGTCACAGTTCCGAGGGAAGGGAGCGCTGGTCAGTCAACGCCGTTGTGCGTTGCCTTGTGGTCGCATGTGTTTGCGGCTCCGCGAGGCAAGTGGTGTTTCTAGAGGCGCTGGGGCCATCACCACTTCACCAGGGATGGCGGGCGCAGGAATGACCGGTCACCTGAGGGGGATGTGGGCTCACATTAGACGGGGCCCTAGTCACAGTGTGAGGGCGCCGTGTTCTGGTGGCCCGCACCCAATCAGTGGCGTCAGGCTGCATGAGGGGCCATCCGTACTGGAGGGCGCTGCGGCGTGTTGGCCGCCAGACACGCTTTTACTTCATGATGTTTAGAACCAGACACTCTTACAATGGCTCCAGGCTTGCGTGCAGAGCGTTGCGAGGCAGAACGCGAGGGTCGCGAGCGTGTGTGTTTGCCCGTGGCGTGTCTGCACGTCGCGGCGGTCGGTGAGGCGGCGTCGGGCATGGTCAGGAGGGCGGAGCACGAGGACAGCGACCACGCTGCCGCATGAGCATGGAAGCGCTCCAGGCGTCTCCGGGCTCCCTGAGCATGTGTTATCTGTTGGCTCTCACGGCACATGTCACGCACTGCCGTGGGCATGATCGGGGGTGCGTGATCCATCGTGCTGAGGTGGAACCCGTTGCGGTTCCCCGTACGCCGACGTTGGTGGTCTTGCAGCAACGACCGCGCCCCTGCGGGCCCTGTACATAAGCTGGGTCCATCAGCAGCTAGGGCGGCCAGCAGGCCAGGGGCCGCTGCTGACATGGCTCTCGGACCTTCGGTCCTCACGCCGTATCATTCTCCGTTACTTCTGGTTTTAACCTAATTACCATGTAACCTCGTCTCGTGCAAGCGATCCGCCGGTCATATACGCCGCCGAACAGGATTGCAATCAATGACCCAAGCCTGCTGCTCTTGCGCCAACCGCCCATGCAAAGGGCGCCCTAACCCATGCCCGCCTCTGCCTCCCTGCCCCTCAGCTCGGCGCAGCTCTCCAGCTGCCACCGCGTGCACGTCACACCTCGCTGGGCGCGCCCAAACCCGCCCGGGCGCGCCCAGCCGCTCCTGCGCAGACACACACACAGCACACGCACGCGCACAGCGCGTCTCAAACAAACAAAAGCCCGCACAAACCTCGGGTTGTGTGGAACGTCTTGCAGAAGTCAATGGTGGCCCCGGCCCTCTACGTATTCCGGGGATTTGCGTTATGGGTTTGCCGCGCCGCATCACCCGAAGAATGCCTGCAGACTGTAATCTCGCCGTCAGCGGCAGCCGGCCCACGCCGGACGCGGCCCCGCTGCAGCCAAGTGACACACTCCCGCCTCCTAAGATGATGCGTGTCCGGTCCCGGATGTGCATCGTCGCTAGCCCTCCCGCGCCGTCGCTCCTCTCCGTCACGCTAAGCCGCACCGGGCCGTCACCTACAGCGCCGCCGCGCAGCGGCGCGCCGGCGTACCCCGCCCCGGTTGCGCACACGATGACACCGCTCGAAATGACGCGACAGACAATCCGAAGGTGCAACGCTGCCACCGAGGCGCAGCCTAAGCACGCGCGCATGCGCGCGCGGCAGACCCCTCGCGAAGCCCGGAGGCCGCCTCACAGCGGCCGGTAGGCGCTGGTTGCGCCGCCGGCCGTGGCCTGGCCCAGGGGGTTGTACCGCGCGCCGCCCACGGGCTGGTACGGGTTAGCGGCGCGGAAGTTAGCGCCGATGACTGCGTCCTCCGAGCCCAGCGTCTGCACCCCGGCGTTGCCCGGGAACACCGACGGCGCGCCGAAGCCGGGAGGCGGCGCCTTGGGCGGGCCGCTCACCAGGGACGGCCGCGCGGCGTACGATAGCGAGGGGTCGCCAAGGTGGCCCAGCGGGTTGTACGGCTGTGTGGCGCCGCCGAGGTTGAGGGCGCCAGGCGCCAGGCCCGACCAGAGCGAGCTGAGCCCGGTGCTGGCGGCCAGGTCCACACCGGGCAGGCCCGACCACATGGAGTAGGTACGGGGCGTGCCGTTGGCGTTGAGACCAATGGGCCCGGCGAGGCCACCGAACGCCGCGGCGCCGTCACCCAGCTGCGCCGCCGGCGGCTGGATAGGCAGCCGCGCGACCGCGGGCGCCGCCACTACGGTGCCCTGCAAGTGGCTGAATCCCGGCGGCGGCGGCGGGGCGCGAGAGACAATAGTGGGCTGCACGGGAGGCGCGGTGGAAGCCGGGGCCGCAGCCGGCTGCGCGGCAGCGGCGGCGGGCGCGCCGAAGCCCGGGGGCGGCTTGGAGGCCGCTAGAGCAGTCCGTGCGCGCGCCGCTTGGCTCTCCTGGTTTTTGTGACGCAGCAACTCGAAGAGCTGCGCCGCCGCCTCCTTGCTCGACATGGTGCCCTGCGCCACGCCCTGCTGCATGGACGCCAGCAGCGCAGGCGCCTCCGGGTAAGGCTCCACGTTGCTGCTGCCCAGCGAGAGCGGCACGTTCACCGCGCGCCGCAGCCCATTCACCGTGGTGGCAACCTGCGCGCCGAAGTAGGAGGAGGACGCCTCGAAGCCCGGCGGCGGCATGGGCGGGAACGTGGCGTTGGCAAGGTTGGTAGTAACGACGTGAGCCGCCTGCGCCTGATACTGTTGATGCTGGTGCTGCAGCTGCGCAAGCTGCTCGGGCGTCACGGGTGGGTCCTGCGACATGAGCTCCAGCGAGGAGCTGCTCGCCACACGGTCCATCGAGGATGCCACGGAGCTGCTTCGCCGCGTACCCGCGCCAGACATGTCGTAGCTGTTGCCATCGCTGACGCCCGAGGGGCTGTGCCGGTGCTGCTGCCCGCTGGCCGCGTTGCCGTTGGCGCTCGCGCCGTGGCCGTGCGACCCCGTGTGGCCCGACGGGTGGTGTGCCCCGTGGTGCTGGTGGTGCTGTCGCGTCTGGGCCTGGGGCTGCTGCGATGTTGACGGCGCCCCGAGCGTGGGCCAGGAGGACTCGTCCATCGCGAGCGACGGCCGCTCGATCTCCACCGACTGATTGCGCGACAAGCTGCTTGGCGAGGGCGTCGCCCACGTCACGCCGCTTGGCAGCCCCGCCGTTGAGGCGTGTACCGCTCCATCCTCAAGCGCGCCGCTACCGCGCTTTGCTGCTGGAACCGGCGGCGTGTCGCGTCGCGATGCTGCATGGCTGGGAGCCGGCTTTGGTGCAGGTGCACCTCGCGCGGCTCCTGCTGCAGGCGCTGGGACTCCTGCAAGCTTGGGGCGGGCTGCCTCCTGCTGCTTTTCCGCTTCCAGCTGCTTAGCGTACTCCATCGCCTCCTCGCTGCCAAAGCCTCGCCGGCAGTTCGGGCAGATGCTGTTGCAGTGCAGCTTGAGCTTCTCAAAGCAGAACAAGCACACCCGGTACCTGTGGTGAAAAGAAGAAGTTGCCGCGCGCTCAAAAAGCAGGGAACGTCCCAGAACGAGGACCGCTCGCACTTTGCTCACCCGCAGGGGCAAGGCTGAAAGGACATATCCGTTTCGTCGAGGTCCTCGACGCACAGCGGACACGTCTCCTGTGTGGTTGCGAGGGAGATTGAATACAACTCGCAAACGCCAGCGACTTAGCCGGGACCTCACCTTATCGTCGCCATGCTTAGGAGCAGGAGGGTCGGGCGCGACCACCGCAGCGCGAGCGGGCGGAGCAGCCCCTTTGGCGTTCGCCTTTGCAGCCCCGCGAACCTGCGAGGCCGTTGCACTTCAGGCGCTCCAACGCCAACAAGCAGTGCCCATGATATGCTCACCAGCTGAACGGGAGCTTGCTTGGGAACAGGCGCGGGCACTCGGGGCATCGTTTTGTCTTGGCCGCGCTAGTGTCGAGGAAGGGGCTGCGTCGCCGGTCGCGGTGTATGGGGCGTGTATGGGCCGCTAGTAGTTGGCGCGAAGTTGGCTACGGTGCGTGTGAGCCAAGGGCTTACCAGCGATGGCGCAAACACGACTGCATCGGCGTTGAACGCCCTCTACCCTGGGCTTCAGCTCTCATAAGCCTGCACACGGATACACTTATTTAACTACACAGCCGACTCAAAGAAAAAGGAGGCCGGCCGCGTCACCTCGATGGTGTGCCCTGTGCACCTGCTCCAACACGCTACACATGCCCATGTATCTGGAAGGTTCTGGGTTGTGACTGCAGTGCCAGCCACTTCCTCGCAAAGGCATGTGGAGGCTTCCACAGCGTGACACGGGCTCACCAGCGCTCACCCGAGCCCAACCCGAACCCGATAGCCTGGCCTCTGCTTGTGCGCAGCCAGGGACCTTGGCTCGAGGGGTTTGACACCGCAAAGATCAATACAACAGGCTGGGGCTCTCACGTGGGCTGTGGGGGGCCTTAAGTATCGAGGGAGGTCACGATGCCCGTACGTATGCCTGATAGGGGCGGCGCTGGCTTGGGGGCGTGGGGCGTTGGGGGAGGTCGGGGGCAGGAGGGGGTGCTGCGAAGCACACGCGGCGTTTTCTTCTTGTCCGTGCCCGCCCCGGCTGAAGCCTTCTCGGCGCGCCGTCGCTACACAATAGTCATCTGGTACTTCCACGTACTTACAACCTGAGCCGCTTGCGTGAAACCTCCATAGCTGCGCATGGGTGCATGGCTCGCCCCAGAAAGAGGCCACCCGGATAAGACGCAAACAGTCGGTCTTTATGCGGTTGTCGCCAGGACTACTTCAGGGCTCTCGGGCACACCGACATCCGTGCCCTCACCCCACGGGCCGGACCTAGCCGCCCGAACTGCCTCTACGGCAGTACAATACCTCATGCTGCTGCTGCTGTGCCTCCAGCTGCTCGGGGCTGAGCGCCCGGCCTGCTTCCGCCCTGGCGGCGGCGATGGGCCGGGCGGCGATGGGCTGGGCGGCGGAGGCGGCGGAGGGGATGGTAGCGGCCGCCGCAAGCGGCCGCGACACAGCTAGAGCGGCAGCAGCGGCGGCGTGCGTTCGCGGCGGCGTACGTTAACAGATATGGTCGTGCCGTGGAAGCAGTTCGGGCGGCTAGGTCCGGCCCGTGGGGTGAGGGCACGGAGGTTAGCGTGCCCGAGACCCCTCAAGAAGTCCCAGTTACAACCGCATAATGACCGACGGTGTTCGTCTGGTCTGGATGGCCCTTTTTGGGGGCAAGCCATGCACCCATGCGCAGCTGGGGAAGTTTGGTGTCCTACGCGCATGTGATGTACTCGGCTTCCCTTCAGTTGGCTCGCCCCTTCAGGGGCACGAGCCGTTCGACTAGGGCACCAAGGTAGAACAAGTACGAGTTATCCACTTGCCCGGAACAGTTAGTGGGATTGCGGCTCGAGCCCAGCATGCAAACGCTGTACATCTTTACAAAGAGCGCTGCCATGTATCGACTGAAATAACACGCGGCCTTGAGCGCGCGGCGACTGTCCAGAGCAGAGCAGGGGCCCCCCGGGAAGCCGCCAGAACTGGGATGGCCTTGCCGGCGGACACCGCCAGAACACCCCGCGCTGGTCCCATCGACAGACCTGCTCTTTGCACGTGTTTCTGCAGGACATTAGTCCTGTATGGAGGCTGCGCGAGCTGGCAGCCACGTGAGCACCAGGGGAGCACCACCTAGCGGGCACGACGCCTGGTAAGCACCACCTGGCGGGCCCCAGTTCTCATGCTGGGATACTACATCCGCAGTTTGGAACGCATCGAGCACCAGATCAAACAGACGCCAAACAGCATGGCACGCGAAAAAAAAAGTAATCAAGAACCTGTACCTGCAATCCTGGAACGCCGGCGGAGCGCAGCTAGGCTTCCTTTCGCGCGCGGGGCCGCGTTTAACCAGCACAGCCTACATAGACTACAACTGAAAGGGAGCGAACCTGTGGAGCGACGGAGCGAAGTGGGCATGGCCTCGGCCTTGTCGTCCTTGGGGAAGGAGAGGGGCTCGCACGCAGAACTTGATCAAAGCCAGGGTTCGTGCTGCACCGACTACCCGTACAATTTGAGTGTGAAGGTCGATCAGCCCACCAAACCTGACCTACTGGCCACCAAGTGAAGTAAGCGTAAGCCGCAGCAGCCTCGGGAGTCAACTGCGCTGCTACATTGCTCCACGGCGGCTGCCAACACGATCACTGCCGCGCTAGCTGAACAATGAGTGTCTAGAGACGTGCTTGGTGCCGGAGCTAGCACAGGGGAGCGCAGCGCTGAGGCTGCTCAGCGAGCAGGTCGCGGACAGCGGCAGCTCGTTGGAGACTTGCGTGTGACGGTTATACCAGCGCAGCAAGAAACGGGGGCTCCGCGCCGGCCCGCTCAGGGCGCGCGATGGCTGAGGCGCAAGTGGCTGCAGTCTGCCAGAACATCGACAACTTGCTGCAACAACTACAGCACGAAGGCATCCTTGATGAGCAGTTCACGCAGTTGATGCAGCTCCAAGACGAAACCAATCCTGATTTCGTCGCGGAGGTCGTGCAACTGTACTTTGAGGACTCTGTCCAAAAGATAGACAGGATGGGCGCCATGCTGAGCTCACCGGACCCGGACTTCAAGGAGTTGGACCAACTGGTGAGCGCGCTCTGGAGCCGGTGCCGGCGTGCCTGCGAGGGGCGTGGGCGTGACGACCCTGGGCACAAGCCGGTGCCCGGCAGGTGGCGCAACGCCGTTGAGAACGCATACAGGGCCTGGCGTATTTATGGCAGCAGCGTACTCAGGGCTGCTCTCCAGTGCCCGTAGCTGCGCCATACCAGTCTTCGGCAACAGCCGGCGCACGCATACTGCACCTCGCCATCACGCCCGATCCGCAGCGCTTAGCCTCATTCCGCTCAACAACCCAACCTCGCTCCCCGCGCCACCGCCACCGCCACACGGGCGCGCCCACGCTACCCGTAACCCACCGCACGCTGCGCACGCCCCTTTTGCGCCACACCCTTCCAACCCCGCTCGGTCCCCCTCCTCCCCCTCGCGCCTGTGGCCCCAGGTCCACCAGTTCAAGGGTAGCAGCGCCAGCCTGGGCGCCGCCACGATCGCGCAGCTGTGCATCCGCATGCGCGAGGGCTGCCAGGCCCACAACCAGGCCATGTGCCTCGCGCTCATGGGGACTCTGAGGGACGCTTACCTGCTGGTGCGTGGGGGGGGGGGGCGGTGGGCAGTGGGCTCGCTGGGCGTACTGCTGCTTGGGCGGGGTTCGGGCCGGGACGCGAGCCGTCGCAGGGGTGTTTCGGATGAGCGCCGAGGGCCTGGTCCTATGGGACGAGGGCATGGGCATGGGATGGGCACCTACTGCTGGGACTTCTTAGATCCAGTGTGTCATGCGGGCGTGTAGTCGCATGCCATGGCTCACCCATCGCCTCGCTGAGCTGTTGAGCGACCTGCCCCCAACCTCTGCCCGTGCAGCTCAAGAGCCGGCTGGACATGTTCATGGCTCTGGAGCAGCAGCGCAAGCAGCTGCTGGCGGGCATGGGAGGGTAACCCTGGCGGTCTAGGCATTGGCGCTCTGACGGGCGACACCTCACCGGGAGCACACGCTGCTCTCAGAGCAGCAGCTGGATCTGCGCCGCGTGATGGTTTTGTGGAGACGCAGCGGAGTCGCGTCATGCGCACTCGGCTGCAGGCCCGCAGCCCCCGCGCGGCACTGCACCAGCGCGCGTCTTGCGGCGGGGGCGCGGAGCTTCGGGCGCGCAGATTCGGGCGCGCAGAGGGACAGCTCTGCCGTCGCGCTAGCGGCGCAGCTGGGGCAGCTCGCGGCATGCTCCCTGGGGTGTGGCGCAACCGGCCTTGCCGGTGACATGAAGAACGCAGGAAAGGGATCGGTGTGTGTGAGGCATCGGGCGGCGGGTGCGTTGGGAGTAAGGGTGCGTGTATGGGCGCGTCTCGTGCGGCCCGAGGGCGCAAGCGGCCGACGTGTACGATTGGGAGGAGCTGGCGCCTCGGCGTACATTGGTACCGGCAGAGGGGGCGCTACACATGACCGAGTTAGTCCCAGGGACTCTGGAGCTTGCGGTGCGGGCTAGCAGCACAGGGGCTCCATGCGGCCGCCTCCCGCGATCCTGCCCGCGTGCCCAGCCTCGTGCTATTGCTTTTTAGTTGGAACTGGTTGTGCGCGTGTTCCTGTGTAGTGGGTCCCGTGCTTGAGCGTGGAGGCCGGGCGTTGCTGTGCAGCGCGTTGTGTGAGTGCGTGTTGTGTGGAGGGGTTCCATCCTAGGTGTGCTGCGGTCTGCTGGCTGGTCACAGCCGTGCGCTTGCGCCACCCCGCAAACCTGGCGCGGCTCGGGTTGGCAGAGGGAGGGTTGTGAGCATTGCTTCGGTGCGCGGCCCGAGCGTATTGCTCGCGCAAGTGTGTTGGGCAGCTTGATGCCGGGGCCAGCGCGAAGCTGCGTGGAAGATCCTTGGAGGGCAGTGTGAGGCGGCAGTGCGGTGTTGAAGCAGGCGGCTGTGGATACAGAGGCATAGACGCCGCTGGATGTTTGTGTGGCTGGCGGCGGGCAGGCGGCTGGCCGGGGCATGCAGGCGCGCGACACAGTGAGTGCGCTGCTGCTTGGCCCTGGGTATGTGCTGGGTCTGGGTGGCCTCCTTTGGGGCAAGCCATGCACCCATGCGCAGCTGGGGAGGTTTTAAGTGCTCGGGGCGCGCTCAGCGGTGCACGGCTGCTGGCTGTCCGCTCAATAACGTGTTTGTTTTGCAGTTGTGCGTGATTAGGCTGCGGCGGCATGATGTGTCGTGACACTGGCCCGACGAGTGACGTTAGGAGCCCGAGGGTGGGATGGGATTGCGGCTTCGCCGTGCGCCCCAAACCCCGATCTCGGGCGGGACAACTGTGTCGAGTTTAGGGTTACACATATCGGGGCTGGACACGGCTGCTCGCGGCGGTGGTGAGGTCGAGGCGCATGTAAACAACTAGTCAGGTCCTGCAGCAGGGTTCCGTTCCGTGCTGCGGTTGAGCTTGCCATGGCAGGTCCGGGCAGGTTTCCCCGCCATAGCTGTCGCGCAGCCACATTATGTGCCTGCCCTCCTGCCAGCCCTGTCAGCACAGCGAGACCAGAGCAGGGCGTCTGACCAGCGGGCTCCTTCGCCCTGACAATTACCAGGCCAAGCCAGCATGCGCGCACGTCGATGGCATCTTACAATTAAGTGATCAAACAGCATGCCGTTGAAAGCAGGGAAACGCGCCCGCCAGCAACCCCGCATGCGGCTCACTGCTCGCCGGCATCGCCCATCCCCCTTCACTTCCCGCCCAGCTTGTTGCCGCGACCCTTGAACGCCGACCACGGGTCGCTACCCCCGTCGCCTCCGCCGCGCCACCGTGGCGCCGCATCCTCACCCTCCGCCTCGCCCTGGGCCCCGCCGTAGCCACCGCCCTGCGCGTAAGGCCCCTGCGAGGGCTGGCCGCCGCTGGGCCCTGCGCCGCCCGGCCGCCCCTGGCCCTGGCCCCTGCGCGAGGGCGGCTGCGGGCCGTTGAAGTACTTGGTGAGCAGGTCCATGGGGTTGCCACCCTGCGCCGCCTGGCCCTGCGCCGCCTGGCCCTGGCCGCCGGGCTGCTGCTGGGCGCCGGCCGGCGCCTGGTTGCCCTGGTTCGCTAGGTACACGTAGTCTGGGGAGTGGGGGCATGGGGCAAGGGCGCGTGGATGGGGTGTGGGGCGGGGCTAGCGCCCGACTGCTGCAAGGGTGGGTACGGGTTCCCAGCAGGCAGGCGGAGCCGCGGCGACGCGCTCAGACTGTGTGCGGTGGGCTCGCCGGCTAGCCATCGGGGCGACCAGCTGAGGTCGCGAGCGCCGCAGGGACGTAGGACGGCAGATGACTTACAGAGGACGCACGCCACGAGCACGCCGCGCCTGGAAGGGCACCGCCGAGGAAGTGTTTGGGTCAGGGACAAGGGGACCAGTGACACATAGCTGGCGAGCTCGACATGGCTGCCTGCGCCGGCTGGGCATTGCGACAGTGCGCTGGAACCGCCTGCCTGCCCAGGAAACAAGCTCAGGGTCGGCAGGGCGGGGCCATGCTCTTGCGCTAGCCAGCACGCGGCACTCACCAGCCGAAGAACATGCCCAGCCCGACCGCCGCGAGCACGGCATACGCCGTCACCCGCACGCCAAAGATTTCCACGTCTGGCGACACGGTCAGCAGCGGGCGATGGTGGATGGTTGCAAGGCAAATTGAAGCTGGCGGGTTGTCTGGTTAAGTTAGTAGGTGCCGGCAGCACGGCGCACCTGGCAGCCCCATGATAGCTTCGGTGCCGGGCAGCGGGGGCACCGTACGCAGCGGCGGCGCGTTGAGGTTAAAGCCCGTGCCGCCGCCAGGAGCGACCTGCCCGGGGGCTGGGGGCCTGCCGGCGGCGCCCGGGCCGCCCGTCGGTGCTCCACGCGGAGGCCTGCGGCGGTGTCCAGGGGCGTGAGCTGTCAGCAGCAGCCCGCGTGCCTCCGCTGGGGCGTGCCGAGGACGCGGGCTTACCCGTACGACTGTGGCGGGGGCTCCGTCCGTTGGCGCAGGCGTGGGTCGTCGTCTGTTAACGCGGCACGGGGCAACAGTGGAGGGTTGGAAGCCATGGCCATCGTGCCACCAGTACTCCTTCAATCTGCTTTGGACCCCCTTTGTGGCCCGCTGCCGGCACCATCTAGACATCGCGCACCCGCGACAATTTCCCCGTTGATGATCTTCACCATCGTGCCACCCGACACGCCTTGCGTGGCCGGCTGTAGGGCTGGTCGCGACACGCAATCCTTCCAGGCCCTCTCCGTTGCTATGCAAGTATTATATGAACAAAACTATTCAGCGAGGTAGCTGCTTGTGGTGGTGTGTGCGGAAACGGAGCACATAGGAAGAATGGAGCAACTGCTTTAGCGATCGCGGTGTCCCCGAAAACTTCCGAGGAGCCGAGCGAGCATCACAACGCAGCAAGACAGACAACCCTATCATAACGACTTACGTGCGAGCTGTAACTGCAGGCTTTTGTGCCTTCGAGGCCGCTGGGCTTGCGAATACCTCCACTACACAGTGATAACTACTAGTGTTGGACCAACCAAGCTGATTATCTTATCGTCCCCACGCACAGTGCTAACCGGGCGCATGCGGACGTCCCCCGCTCGTCGCTGGGCGCTGCCCAGCGCCCGAGCTGCGCGTAGCAAAGCATAGAGGGCCTGCTCGCTCAACAGAGGATAGCGGGCGGGATGCCAGCTCCGACGACTCTTCCGGCCATCCCCGCCAGGGCGGGGCCCATAGGGCCGCTCGACGTTACCCCTGGCGCCGGCACAGACGACCGAGGCCACGGGCTTGCAGGTAAGCACGTGCATGCCGCTCTGCCGCTTTGGCGTCACGCCTGTCCTGGGCCCGCCTTGCCAAGTGCAGTAGCCCGTCAGGCCGCATGCCAAGCCCTGCCTTGACCCCAGCCTTACCCACCGTGCGTACCGGGCCCTCATGGAGCAGCCTTGCGCGGTGCGCTGTTCGAGGCCAGCGGCAGGCTCAGCCCTTCGGCAACGCTCTCCGCGGCAGTGCCGCCGCCCGGCTCCCCGGCGCGGCCCCTGACCGCCCTGACCACGGCCGTGCTACTGGGGACGCCCCTACCGGGCGCGCCCTCGCGACCAGGCACGGCCGTGCCAGGGGCGGGCGCCCTGGTGTATGGCGCCTTGGCGGCGTCTGGGCCGGGCGGCGCCGGCAGCACCATTGCGTGGCCGCCGCCGGTGCCGCCCGGCGGCGATGCACATCCGCCGGCGACGGCCGCGTTGCGCGCTGCAGCAGAGGGCGTGCTAGACACTCTCGAAACAGCCCTCCACGCCCGGGAAGTGCAGACCCAGACAATGCTAGCGTAAGTTGCGCCAGGCTGTACATTGGCCGTCCTGTTTGGCGTGGCGACATGGCAGCTGCGGCCGCCCCATGAGCCGACCCGAGCTCCCACACCCGCTCCGCCTGCAGGGCCGCCCTGGAAAGCCTGCCGCCCTCAGCCGCAGCCGCGGCAGCGGCAGCGGTGGCCCCGTCAGCCATCGGCGGCGGCGGCGGACGCCCCGCCTCTGCCCGGGCACTGGACCGTGCGCTGTCTGCGTCGCGCGCCACCGGCGCCGCCGGCGCCCCTGACGACAAGCTGGGCTGGGTCCGGCAGATTGTGCGGGGCACGGAGAGCGGCCAAACCTACGCCGCAGCAGTGGAGACTGCGGGTGGCACGGAGGGCGGCGAGCTCGCGGGGTCGGGCGGCGTGCCTCGGTGCGCCGCACGGCTTGGGCTGGGGTTACAGCCCCGGGCCCTGGCCGGGGACCGGCGGGCCCTGCAGCGCCTGCAGCGTGTGTCATGCGGCTGCGCATGCGCCTCGCCTGCAGTGGCCTGACGCCGTATGGTGGCCGTTGCCTTGATCGCAGGCGCGGTGCGCTGCCGGCGCTGCGACCCAGCCGGCGAGAGGACGCGCTGCAGCTGCAGGCGAGTGCGAACGCGGCCGCCGGCGGGTGCCCCTCGGCTTGCGCGCCACACGAAACCATCCTCAGAACCCGCCCGGCGCACCGCTGGCAGCGCCGCACGCAACCACCCAGCAGCGCTGCCGCCCGTGCCCCGCCTCCGCCCCGCTCCACACCTCAGGCCTGGGTGGCGGAGACGCTCCAGCAGGTGTCCGCAGCGGCGGCCGCACGCCAGCAGCAGGCGGCGGCCGAGGCCGCGGCCGAGGGCGCGCCAGCGGTGGCGGCCGACGGCGGCCGCTTGGCGGCTGGCGGCGAGCTGGCGGACGCGGCGCTGTATGTGGTGGGCGTGGCCATGGAGGAGCTGCGGCGGCAGGTGTCGGCCGAGTGCAAGGTGCGGCGAGGCACAGACACACGCGCTCGATACGAATGGGGGCAGGGGGCCGGCGGCGTTGGTGAGGCTGCGGCCAGCGCCGCCAAGCCCTGGCCGTTCGCACTGCAGCCCCCCTGACGGCTCGCCTTACCTCCCGCCGTGTTCCTGTTCCGCGCAGGAGCGCGGCGAGCTGCTGGGCGCCCTGGCGGAGCAGCAGGCGGGGCTGGTGGCGCTGAGGGGGGCGCTGGCGGCGGAGGCGAGGGCCGTGGAGCTGTCCGGCCAGTGGGCGGCGGTGGCGGCGGAGCGCGAGGTGCGGCGCCGGGCCGGGCGCCGGGGAGGCATCACGACACGCTGTGAACTTGGGTGTGCCTGTGCCTGCGCCTGTGCCATCGCCTACGTCTGCCCGTCGCATAAATGGGCAAACGCACCACCCACCTGCGCCCTCCCTGTGGCTCGTGCTCCCGTGCACGCCGCGACAGGGCGCCGGCGGCGCGGCGCCGTCCGCCGAGGGCTCGGCCGCGGCCTCGGGCTCCGGCTCCGCGGCGGCGCTGGCGATGCAGCTGGTGGCGGCGCAGCAGGCGGCGGCGGCGGCGGAGCGGCGCTTTGCGCTGGCGGACGCGGCGCTGGCGGGCGAGGTGGCGGCGCGCAAAACGGCGGAGCAGCAGCTGGCCGCAGCCAAGGAGCTGCTGCACCGGTGGGGCGCGTCATGGGGGGAGGCCGCAGGGGTTGTGCTTGGCGCACACGCAGGCGTTCGGCAGCGCTGGTGGTCGGGTTGCGTGCCAGGACCGATGCCCGGGCAAGGCCAACGCGGCCGCACGGCTGCCGGCCCCTGCTGATTGCTGGTATTCTTTTGGGGCTTGTGCGGGGGCCTGTGTGTGCAGGCAGGAGGAGGAGTGGCTGCGTCACCGCGCCGCCAACGAGCGGTTCGAGGGCGAGCGAGGCAGCATGGAGGATAAGGTGAGGAGTGCTGGCGCCTGGTGGAGACGGACCGGACCGGGCACCGGCGATAGGCAGCTGCTCGAGGGGTCACTGTCGCCGTGCCCTGCTTGGTGTCGCCACAGGTGGATGAGGCGCGGCGGGAGGCGACGGTGGCCGCTGCTGCCGCCGAGGCGGCTCGCCAGCAGACGCAGAACAGCCGCGAGGAGGTGAGCGCTCTCGAGCAGCTGACCAGCACCTGCTTGCTCCATCCGCCAAGCCAGGACCCGCCAAGCCGGGATCCGCCAAGCCGGGCCCGGCACCGTAAGCACCACTGCCGGCCTGCCCGCCTGCCGCGGCGGCTGCCCGTGGCGGTCCATGCGCCCGCTACAAAGGCCTGTGCTGCCGTACCCTGCCGTACATCCTGTCGTACAGATCAGGGAGCTGCAGGAGGCGCTGGCGCGCATGCGGCAGCAGTACGAGGGCAACGAGATCCTGGTCGTGGCGCAGCGGCAGCAGGTGTGCGGGCCGCGGCGGCAGAGCGACGCAACACAGCACCACGGGCCCACCCACCCCGGGACCCTGGTTGCAGAGCTGTGGTACCACAGCGGGGGAGCGCGACGCCGCTCGCGGCCCTGCAAGCAACGCCAAGGGCCCAATGCAGCCGTGCTGTAGCTGGGGCCCGCTGCTAGGTGCTCCACCCCGTGCCCCTGGGGTGTGCGCAGGTCCGCGACCTGGAGGCGGCGGTGACGGCGCTCCGCGAGCAGCACCGCGAGCAGGCCGTGGCGCTGGGCAAGGTGGGGGGCGGGCGAGGAGGGAGAGAGGTGCAGTGTGAGGACAGTGAGCGCGCTGGCTGTAGCCCGCACGAGGATGTGAAGGGCTGGCGGCGCCAATCGGGTTTCCTGGTTGTCGCCTTGGGTTGCTGTTTATGTCGGGGCCCCCTGGCCTGGGCAAGGTGGGTGGGTGGGGGGGCCGAGGAGGGCGGCTGTCGCAGGAGGCGCATGAAGGAGCCGGCAGCCGCTACCCCCGAACCAATCACCCAACCCTTCTCGCCTGTCCATATGTCTTGAAATCCCAACGCACCCCTGGCTCGCTTGCGCTCTCCCCGCGTGCAGGTGGGCCGAGTGACGGAGCAGTACGAGGCGGCCGCCGCGGAGCTGCGGGCCGAGCTGGCGCACGAGCAGGCCCGCGCAGCGGAGCTGGAGGATGAGCTGCGGGTGCGGCCGTGCCCTGGGGGCCGGGGCCCGGGCATGCCCGGGGGCCTTCGGGGATCATCTTGCCGCTCCCAGCCCTGCTTGGAGCGCGTTCTGGGTGGCCCCGCGCCAGCAACCTCCGGGTCCTTCGAGCCAGCCAGCCTGTGCCGCCTGCAACCACGTGCCCAACCCGCCCAAAGTCCGCCAGCCCGTGCGGCGCCCTCCCTGCTGCTCTCTGCCTGACCGTGCCGGCGGCGTGTCCCCCCGCTCGCGCAGGTCCGCACCGCCCGGCTGACGGAGGTGGAGGAGAGCCTGCAGACGGCGCAGAGCGCGCTGGCCGACGTCCGCGGCGCGCTGGAGGCCAGCGAGCAGGCGTTCGGCAAGGCCACAGGCGAGGCGGAGTCGGCGCTGCGGCGCATGCG
This sequence comes from Chlamydomonas sphaeroides, assembly GCA_001662425.1. NCBI lineage: Eukaryota > Viridiplantae > Chlorophyta > Chlorophyceae > Chlamydomonadales > Chlamydomonadaceae > Chlamydomonas > Chlamydomonas sphaeroides. The sequence goes on along the minus strand of BDDC01000289.1, from coordinate 11,427 downwards.
GCATGAGCTGGCGGACGCGGTGGCGGGCAGGCGGCTGGAGGAGACCAAGCGCGAGCAGCATGAGCGCGAGGTGCGGGTGTTGCGGCGGGGTGGGGCGGGGTGGCGGTGCTTGCTGTGGCGTGTGGGGCGGGGGGGGGGGCGAGGACTTGGCGAGGTCCGACGTCGCCTAGCCGCTTGCCCGCCCGCGCTCTCCCTCGGCTCCTCCCTGGCGCTGGCCAAGGACACAGCACACAACCTGCCGCCTCCTCCTCTTCCTGCCTCCCCCGCCTGCCCCTCAGCTCCAGTCGCTCAACGAGCTGGTCAAGCTGGTGGCACGCACCATGACGCTGCAGGTAAGGCTGCTTGTGGTGCTGATGAGTTTGACTCACCGCACACATGGCTCTGACTGTCTTTTTGAGTGTTCGGCAATGCTGGCTGCGCACCGCAGGGCATGGAAGGAATGCCCGGCATCAACGACAAGGGCTGGGAGAACGGCGGGCCCCTGGGCGCAGCGCAGCGCGTGCTTGGCATGACCACGCAGCAGCTGGCGCTGCTGTACGGCAGCCAGGTACGGCAGATGCACGTACCGGAGGGAAGGAGGTGTGCAGATGGTGCGCGTGTACAGAGGCTGCGATGGGGGCCGGCGAGGGGCGTACGGGGAAGGGCCCGGGCTTCCGAGATGGCTGATGCTGGGCGGCGGCGAGCGGGCTGTGGCGTGTGTACTGCAGGGACTGTGGGGGCTGGGCTGGGGCTGGAATGCACTGTGAGCAGTGAGCACTTGGTGGGCCGGTTTCTGTGGGTGCGCAGGAGGACCTGGGCCGGCAGGTGCGCTCCACAAAGGTCAAGCTGGAGGAGGAGCGCGATGCCAACAAGAAGCTGCAGGTATGGTGCGGTACGGCAGCTGCACGCCCGTGACGCACGGCACGGCGCTCTAGCTGGCCACTCAGGACTTCCTCCGTGTCGCTTGCCTGGCGCGTGCGCGCCGCCGCCGCACGCGCTGACGGCCTCGCTCGGCCCCCTCCCGCCTGCTCGTGTCCCTGGTCTGGTTGCGCCCGCAGAAAGACCTGTACGACGCGCGCACCACGGAGGCCCGCATGCTGCGGGAGAAGGAGATCGCCGACATGCGGGTGTCCGCCCTGGAGCACGACCTGCGCCAGACGCAGGTGGGCGCGGACCAGGCCCGGCGGCCTGGGCCGAAGCGGCGGCCAAGGCCCGACGGGGACGAAGCAGCCCCGGGCAGGGGACCTCTCGCAGAGCCCCATGTAAAGCAGGGCCTCAGCAAGATTTCCCGGGCTGTGGCAGGGTCAGGGTGCTGCTGCTGCTGCTGGGGCGCCTCGCTAGCCCTGTCGCCGCCCGCCTGAACCCGCCCGGCCCGGCTCCGTCCCGCCAAGATACCCACCGCCGCCCGCCGCAGTCGGACGCGCTCAAGCACCGCGCCGCCGCGGTGGACAGCGAGGCGCGCATCAAGGTGCAGCACGAGACCATCATGGCGCTGCAGGCGCAGGTGGGGCGGGCGGCAGGCAGGGGGAGGGAGGGGGGCAGGGGGGTGCTGTGTTGGGGTTGGGGCAGTGAGCGCGCTGGCTCAAGCCCGCAGAAGATGACGCGAGCGGAGGGCAGGGTGCGGCAGGCCGGGGGAACTCGGCGCGTGGGGACGTGGCGGCTGCGCTTGTGCATGCGTCGCTGGCTGTCGTGGTGGGCGGGGTCGGGGTCGGGAAAAGGAGCCCGCGGGCGTCGGCGCTGCGCGGTCAAACGTGCTCCCACCCCACCTGCCCTGCCCCAGGTCAAGGAGCTGCCGCCGCTCAAGAAGCGCGTGGAGGCGCTGCACATTGACAGCGAGACCTTCCGCAAGAGCGACGAGGAGGCGCGTAAGAACCTGGGCATCACCATGGAGAACCTACAGCAGGTGGGGCTGACGGGAGGGCGGGGTGAGGGGTGTGCGGTGTTGGGTTGGTGAGCGCGCTGGCTCAAGCCCGCTAGGCTAAGGTGACGGTTCATGCCGCCATGCCGGTTTCATAGTTGTAGGGGAGGGCGGGGGAGGGCGAGAGCGGGAAAAGAGGCACGGACTGCGGAAGGTGGGGGCACCGGGAGGCTTGTGGCAAGAGGCGCCCCTGCCGCTCCTGCCTGCCGCTCCTGCCTGCAGGCCGAGACGCACATCGGCTGGTACAAGAAGGAGGTGGACCGGCTGCTCGCGGAGATTGACAAGCTGCACGAGGAGATGAAGGCGCTCCACGTGCAGGTGCGGCAGCAGGGGCTCGCGGTGGCGGGAGGGGCGCGGCGCTGGGACCGCACCCACGCACCTGGCTGGCTGGCTGGCTGCCGGACGGCGCTTGCGTCGGTGCCAGCGGGTCCGGTATGCGGCCGTGTGGCGGCAGCCTCGCTCGAGGCGGCCACTGGTGGCGCAGGCGCAACGGAGGCCATTCCCGCCCCACAACATCTGTGACCCTGTCGCTGTTGGCCACATGGAACCCCACTCCGTCCCTGGCCCCGACCTCAGGCGGCCAGGCTGGGCCAGGAGGAGGCCAAGAACAAGGACCTGGCTGACCAGGTGGGGGAGGGCGCGGCACCAGCAGGGCAGCGCTGGGTGGGCGGCTCCCAGCTCTAAGGCTCAGCGCTGCGGGCCCCAGCCCCGCCCGCCCAAGCTGCCTGCCGCGGTCGCTGCACCCATGCGGCTCTGCTGCTGCCCCTCCGCGGCCCCTCCGCTGCGGCTGCCCGGCTGCCCCATGCGCCCT
>BDDC01000288.1:64616-77340 GCA_001662425.1 Chlamydomonas sphaeroides | reverse complement strand
GAGCCGGTGCCGCCGGCCTACGTTGCCGGTGCGGCCGCCCCTGCTGCCGGCCCCACTCGCACGCTCCTTCCATGTAGTTTAAACTCTAATTTGCGGGCCGTATTTTTGAGATTCGCTTTATACGACATCCGCCGTACAAGGGGTTGGCCCCTTAGCTCAGCTGGTTAGAGCGTGGTGCTAATAACGCCAAGGTCACCAGTTCGAGCCTGGTAGGGGCCAGTGAATTGGGGTCGTAGCTCAAATGGTAGAGCGGCCGCTTAGCATGCGGCAGGTAGGGGGATCAATGCCCTCCGACTCCATGAAAATTTATGTCTATGAAGGATGCGCCTTTGCCCCACACCACACACACGTGCAGTGTGGCGGGCGCACGGCTCGGCCGGGGGAAGCCCGTCACGCACCCCAAACCTCATCCCTGGTACCGGCAACCGCAACCGGCAACCGCACCACCATCTCCCACTGCCGCCCAGACACGCCTATCAAACTGGATTGGTATCATACGTACGGCGCCCTCAAAGGGTTGTAGACGTTGCGCCTTCATACATCAGCGTACATCAGCGCGCACAGCATCAGGGCACGCGAGCGGCACGCCGGACACTGCATTCCGACCGCCGCCCTATGCTTGCCCTGCCGCTGCAGGTGCGCCGCTGCTCGCTGCGGGACATCCGCCGCCTCACTGGGCCGAAGCCCTTTGTAAGCGTGACCCGGCGCCACAGCACCTCACGGCCTGACCGGGGCTGCAACCCCGTAACCCAGGCAGCGCCTGCAAGCAGTGCCGCTCCTTGCTCGCACCCTGCCGTGTCCTCGCGCCCCAACGAGCCTCGACACCTCGTCTGCTCGGCTGCCTACCTGACTGCCTTCGTGTACTCTCGCTATACTGGCTGCCGGCCGCAGGTGCAGGCGGCCATGGCCGAGGACGTGCGGCGGCTCAAGGCCACCTTCATGGAGGTGTTGCTGTCCCGGGCACCCAGCGCCCGCAAGTGAGCGGCGGCTCCCCTCCAGGAGCTGCCTTGCTGCTCTCTGGCTCGGGGCCCCGGCGCGAGCGGGCGCTTGCCGATGCAGCGACAGCCTCGTCCGCGGACCCACGGCACGTGCCTGCCTGCGGACCAACGGCGAGCGCCTGCAGCCGCGATGCCGCGGGGCCGGCTGCACGGCGCCGCGCTGTGGTGCCTGGCGGAGCGGCATTGGGTAGGTCTACAGCCTGTGAGGGTGTGAGAGCGGAGTGTACCATATGCATCCATTCATGGAGCGGAGGCCAGCTTGGGGCCGTGCGCTTACGCGAGCCAATGCGGGCGCGTTGGCTGCCTCGGCGGGCAGGCGGGTGGGTGGCCGGCCTGAGAGACATGTGCGAGCGCGTTTGATTGTTTGACTGTTGTTGCTGATGTCGTTGTTGTTGTTGTTGTGTTGCTTGCTGGCTGCACGTGGACATAGCAGAGCTGTGGAAGAGGTTGTGCTCACCCCTTAAGGGGTACGAGCCGTTAGACTCGGGCCGTGAACCCATGCGCAGCTGGGACAGGTTTGGTTGTGAGTGTCGCGCCGCTGAAGGGCTGTTGCGTGCGGTGTCACGTGACTCTGCTCGAGCGCTGTGCGGTGCCGTGAGCAGTGCACGCGGACGGCTCGGGCACAGCGCGCGCATGGGCGCACGCATGGGCGCACGCGCTGCTGGGCGCCCGGTGCGTGTAGCCGCGGCGCGTGTGCGTCAGGGAGCCGGCCAGCACCTGACGGCGGCGGCGGTCGTATTGGGCTCCGCTGCTGCAGGTCTGCGCCGCATGCGACGGGGGTGCGCGGGGCGTGCCCCAGCGCATGCATGGCTAGCCGGGCTGCTACCCGCACACGCCACGAGCTGCCGCACAGGTAGCCCCACAGCTGCGGTGCGTTGCATCGCGTCACGGGCGGACCCGTCCTGCGCACATGGGGCTCCACGGCGGCCGTGCGTGCCAGGACCCCAGGAGGCGTCGGTTGGTGTTACATGTGGTTGTCTCTGCCAATTACGTACTGTGTCATGACCTGGTATCCAGGCCACACCGCCGGCACGACGGTTGGTCGGAGCTGGCTGCACCAGGTGTGGTGGGCGCGGAGCTGACCGGACCGGACCCCAGCGAAGCTCCGCGCGCCAACGCGTGTGCGCATTGGCGGCTCTGAGGCTCGCCGGGTGCGACGCGCGGCTCGTCGGGATGCCAGGTTCCCCGCTGCGCGCGGTACCGGTACCTCCCTCAGCAGCGCTCGGCACTTTCTCACACCCTATCCCAAACGTCCAGCAAACACACAGCATCCAATGTTCGCTACACATACGTTCTCTGGAGGAGCCGACCTCTGCCGCGGAGCAACGCGCCGCAGGTGCCCCGTACCGTACCGTACACCAGGGTGCCGGCATGACCGCTTCGCAGCCAGCAAACGGCCAGCTCGCGGGTCGCTCCTCCTTTATGCGAGCCGCGCCGTTGCAAACTGTAAAATTCTTGCAACACAAGCCTTGGTAAGCCAAACCTAGGGACATAAGCCCTTGACACATAGCTAGCCCACAGCTAAGGGCAGGCAGCAGGCGCCAGAGCCGCGGTAGCTGGTGAGACGTCCGGGCCCCACGCCGCTCACAGCTCACAGGCACAGAGCTGTCAGTCATTGGTAAGCCGTTGTCGCACCGTCTGAAGGTGACGGGCGATTTGAGGTCCGCCCTACACAATGGCGCGCACTGAAGTCAGAATATGCACGCACGCCGCATGGCGACACAGCAGCACCAGCTGGCGAGGCAGGCCGTGCCAAAGCACAGCGCGCCGCGAGGGCAACATCGCCGCGGCCCGCCCCCCCCCCCAACTGCAGGAACGTTGGTTCCGCACCTCTAAAACCTGGCGGCGGTCCAGGGCCGACCTCGCAGTACGACTAAAAGCGCAGCGTTACTAACGCGCCACCTCCGAGCACCGTTATTAAAGGCTTCGTCGCACCGCCCCCGGACGCAGGGCGTGTAGAGCTGTGCGCCTCTACATGTGGGTGTGCGCGAAGGAGCCGGAGCGCGCAGTCCGCTTAGCACTCGAAAGCGCCACGGCCCGGCCTCTGCCGAGCTGATGGTGCCCCTCTCACCACGTTTTTACTTCGTGCATAGTATACTACCATAAGGCTTCCGCCTTTCGCAGCGGCCCGCGCATGTAAAGCGCAAGAGAAGTTCAGTGCAAGCAGTGCTGTAGCGCCGCGACCGGGCACGCCCCTGGCGCTTCAACCCCATCGCGTTGTCGTATCAGCGCCACAGCGGATGGCTGCAACGTCAACCCAGCATCAACCGGAGCCGCGACCCGGGTAGCTCCGGCACGGCAGCTAGTCGCCAGCCCAGCGCCGACGGCCGCTGCCAGGCCCGACTACTTGCCGGCCCTCCGCGCCACCAGCACGTTGCCGGCCACCTCACGCGACAGCTTCGCCGCCGTGTCCGCATCCGTCACCACCTGTGGTGATGGTCGGTAAGGGACGCGTTTGTAAACCCTTGCAAAGCAAAGCGGCCCTTAGGACGCCGGGCGCACGCCTTGAGCTGTCTGCCAGCAAGCTCGACGTCGTCGGTGACACCCACGCTGCGGCCCCGCATCTGGCCCGCCCGGCTAGGATGTGACACCGTGATTCACGCACATTCAACAGCCTGGCCCAGCTGCTTCCATACGACGCGATCGCTGAGGTCGGCCCCGACACCGCCACCCTCGCCACCGCACCTGGCCCGCCCGCGCTGCGGCCGCCGCTTGCCGTAGCGCCTGCGCCGCCGGTCCCCTGTACACAAGGTGCCCCGTCAGGCGCCCCGCCACCAAGCAGCCGCCCAGCTCGCCCCACGCGAAGCTGCCGGCGGCTCGCAGGCCGCGCCAGTAAATGGCATCGCCAGTCGCCAGCGACGGGTGGTCAGCGCTGGAATGACGGCCAAAGCTCCGGTCGCTGGCGATTGATGGCGTCGCGGTGAGGGCTGGCGGCAGCAGCGTCAGCTCCTCTGCATTGATGGGATGGGTAGTGCACGGGGCTCGATGCTACACAGTCGACATGAGTGGCTAGGTAGTTGGCAGGTGCTACGGCCAACGGTTGCAGGCCTCGCTCGCTGGGTGCGGCCCCAACCGCATCCCCACTCGCAACCCACCCGCCAGTGGGTGTTCCAGGAGCTCCGAGGGCCTGCAACAGGTTGGGAGGACCAGGGAGGGAGCAAGGCGTTGAGCTATGTGACAGGTGAGGGCCCAGCACCCCGGCGACATCAGGCAGGCCCCAATTGCTCAGGCCCCGACGCTGCGACCCACCACTTTAGCTGCGGCAGTGCAGCCACGGACTCCAGTAGCCAGCCAGCCGCCACCTCGGCAGGGGCGTCGAAGGCCACAGACATGACGCCCGCAGGGCCGCTGCCGCAGCCGATCAGCCCCACGGAGGGGGTGCGCGTGGTCCCCGGCGATGTGTCAGCGCGAGTGTGCCTTGCGAGGGAGGCGTCGAGGTATGACACCCGCCACTGCCGCTTTCGCCAGAAGCGTTGCCAGCCGCCGCCATCCATCGACCTGCGAGCACTTTGACCGTTTTCCGATGAGCGCCGCCGGGCGTCACGTTCCGCGTCACCGCCGCCGGTTGTGGTGCCGTCGCCGATCAGCCCCTCCGCGCCTTCGTATACATACACCCTTCTGCGTCCAGCTGCGGCGACTGCTGCTGCTCCTCCTTGGCCACCCGCCGCGTCCTCAGGGCATCCTCCCTCCTGCAGCGCTGCGGCCGCCTCCTGCGCCTCCAGCAGCCGCCTGAGGCGCGCCAGCAGTTCCCCATGTAGCAGCGCCAGGGCCCGCCCCGTGGCAGCGACGTCCCAGGCCAGTAGCGTGCCGGCGCCCACCACCGCAAACCTCGCAAGGCAGCCACAGCCAAGCGCTGGCGCCTCCAAGACGCCCGTCAGAGGCCGCACCAGGGGCGCCTTGCGGAGCAGAGCCGCCGCCGGGCGCGGCGCGGACAGAGACAGCTCAGGGTTCGTGCGTTGGCCGCTGGCCGACAGTGCCACACTTGCAGCAATGGGCCCCCTGGGCAGTGCGGCGAGTCCCTCTGCATCAATCGCATTGCTGCCGATGGCCCAGGCCGGCTGGCTGCAGTCGACAACGCTGGCGGTGCAACTGCCCCTCCGGCCGGCAGCCGCCGCCTCGTCCGGCCTCTGCAGCTGCAGCGCTAGGCGCCCTGCCATGCGCTGACTCACCACCTGTGGGTGGGCCCACACGAGGGCCAGAGTTGGCTGAACGACAGAGAGGATGGCCCAGGCCTGCTCAAGGGTCGGCAACACGCCGCACTTCGCACGTCCCCACACCGCTCTCGCTCCACCCGACAACCTTACCTGGTATAGCTGGCAGGCGCCCAGACCACCGGGCAGCTCCGCCTGACCCATCCACAGCACCAGAAGCGGACCGCCAGCGGCCTTGGCCAGGGCAGACGCCGCGACGGCGGCCGCTGCCACAGCAGGAGGCGCTGAGGCACTGGTCCCATCCTGCCCCGCTGCGCCCGCCGGCGGCGCGTGCAGTGCTGCGTGTGCTGCGCCCGACAGCAGCACCATGCCTCCCTGGCCGGCGTCCGACACGGCCTTGGCCATGCGGAGGGGCATGCCGCCTGCGGGTGGGCGTGCGTGGGGTCAGAGTGTTGGCACGAGCGAGGTTCCTCGCGCCACGTGTGCTTCCTCACGTGGATGCAAAGTTCCTCGCCTCGCATCGGCTAACATGCCAACATGCCAGCAGGAGCAAGTAGCAGCATGTCCAGCAAAGTCCCAAGCACGCATGCGCCGCATCTCACCGTACGCCACTCGGCCGCTGGTCATATTGACGCCGATGCTGGCGTCCCCCGTGCCGCCGCCGACACCCGTGTGGACGCCCATGCGGACACGCAGCCCGCGCAGGGCCAGCGCCGGCGGGGCGGCGGCCGCGGCCGCGGCGGGCGCCCGCGGCGTCGGCGGCGCGAGGCCTACGGCTGAGGAGGCACGCGGCGCCGGCAGCTGCGGCAGCTGCATCGACTCCGGCTCCAACGACACCAACGTCGCGCCCAACCCGCTGTCGTCGCTGTTGCCGCTGTACAGTGCGCCGGCCCTGGTGCCGTCGCTGGCAGCACCCGATGCTGCAAATGCCAAGGGCCTGGTCAGCTGCAACGACCGCCTGCCGCCTTCCACAGGGGCGTTGGCGACAGGCAACAGCTGCGGCTGGGCAGGCGGCTGCGCCTCGCGCGCCGAGCGGCCGAGCTGCACTTGGCCCCCCTCCGCCACGGCCCAACCGTCCCTCAGCAGCTCGCCCAGGGTCAAGCAGCCCCGCGCGGGCGTGCTGCCCGAGGCGCCGCCGCCGCCCAGCTGCTCCGGCTCGGACCGCTCATGCTGCTGCGCGGTACCACCGCCCCGCCGCGACAGCGGCGTCCGCTGCCAGCCCGCGAGGTGCGCGGCTCGGCGCACGAGGGACCCCATTGCCACGCCGACGGACGGCAGCCGCAGCGAGGGGCTCGGCGGCATCGCGCTGCCGCGCTGCTGCAGCTGCTGCTGCGCCAGGAGCGCGGCGCTGCCGCTGTGTGCGCTGGCCGGGTGCAGCGCGGCGCTCCGGGTGCGGCCCAAAGCCCCGTCGGGCGAGGCTTGTTCGCAGCTGGGTGCGGCCGCCTGCAGCTCGGAGCGCGGCCACAGGTTGTGCTGCGACAGGCCCTGGGGCTGCCGCTGCGGCTCTCGCTGCGACTGCGCCAGCCCGGCCACCAGCGCACGGTCCGACGTGCCTACGCCAGGGCGGCCCCGCTCCAAGCCGCCGCCGGCGCCGCTCAGCCTGACCCCCGGGCTGCTGCTACGCGGCCGCGGGCCCGAGGCTGAGCTGCCGGTAGGGAGCGACGCGGCGGGGGCCAGGTTGATGGCAGCCGGCCTGCCGACGCCGCTCAGGGCCAAGGGCAGCCCCAGCGCCGCCAAGCCGCCAGAAGCGCCGACCGAGGTGCGGGCGATGGTGTTGGTACTCGAGTCGGGCTGGGCCCAAGCGGCGCCGTGCGTGCTGGCGGTGCTGCTGACGCCGTCCGTCAGCTGCGCCGCGCAGGCGGCGTCTCGCTCGCAGCGCGGGTCCACCGCCGCCGTCTGCCCCGCCCCCAGCACCATCAGCGAGGACTCCGGCGCCGCCTGCGTGCCCAGCTGCAGCAGCGTGGAGCCGCTGGCGCTGGGGCCGCCGCTGGGCGGCTCGGCCAAGTCGCCGGTGCGTGGCGGACCCTCCGCCAGCTCCAGCGCCAGGCTGGCGCCGCCGCTGCAGCTTGCAGCCCCCTCATCCAGCAGCGCCGTCAGCGACCCGCGCGCCTGCACGATTGGCAGCGGCACCGTGAGCAGCAGCGGCTGCGGGCCCTCGTTCAGGTCCGCCAGCGCGCGCTCGTGCCCCTGCAGCGCCTCGCTGTGCACCACCGCGCAGCGCCAGGCGGGCAGCCCCGCGCCCAGCGGCGCCGAGTGCAGGAGGCCTAGCGAGTCCTGGTGCTGCGGCGGCGCGTGCTGCGGCGTGGGCCGCTCCGCGGCCCATGGCGGCCGCAGCTGGTTCGAACTGCCCTGGGCCAGTGCCGCCACCGTGGACATGCCCGTAGCGGTGCTGGGCCCCGGGCTGGGGCTCGGGCTGGGGTTGGAGCTGGCGATGGCGAAGGACAGCCGGCCCGAGACGTCCCCGGCCGCGGGCGTCTTGAACGCAACGGTCTTGCGCGTGAGCTTGAGCGGCCGGGAGGCGCGTGTGGCGCTGCCCGGCGCCGCGCGCGCCAGTGCGTCGGCGCCCGCCCTGCGGCACAGTGCAACGGAAGCAGATCGGCGAGCTGGGAGTGGAGCTGATGACGGCCATGCGTGGCCATGCGGAGGCCCTGGTACGCGAGCGACTGTGGTGCAGGCTGCTGGAGGCCGCAGCTCGTAGCCCTGCCCAGGCCAGCCCAGCCCCCGACCCCAGCTGCGTCCCAGCCCAGCTCTCGTCGCAGCTGCCAGCCCCGGCTCACCGGCGGCACAGCCATGCGTCGGCGGTGGGCGAGGACCAGGGACCGCCGGGAGGCGTCAGCAGCGGTGAGTTGCCGGTGCCGATGTCGTCTTGCGGGCGCTGCGGCAGCAGGAGGTGGAGCTGGGCGAGCTCGGGCGGCCAGGGGGCGTCCAGCAGCGCCTGCGACGGAGGGGGCCGAGCGGCAGGGCCTTAGAAAGGGACGAGACGACGGGCTGCCGTGTCGCGCTGTGGCGCTGGGCGCCCTCTCGCGACCGCACCTGCTGCGCTTGCACGCAGAAGGCGACCGCCTCACGAGCCGTGTGAAATGCCAGGATGAACGAGTCGCCCTGTGAAGTATGGAGAGGGGGTCGTTGTGCGGCACGGAGCTGTCTTGGCTTGGCTTAGCTGGCGGTACGCAGCGGCTCTGCCTCATGTCCGTCCAGAGCAGCCCTGGCTTCCTTCCGCACATCACATCCCCAGAGCAAGCAGACCAACACCACGCCGTGTTCGTGGCCATTGTCCCAGTCTATCCGCCTCCCCCACGCCGCACCTCCGTCGCGCTCTCGTATCCTCGGTGCGGCAGCAGGCATTGCCGGATGATTTGATGGTGGGTCCGCAGCGCCGCGTCCATGACCCGTGGGTCCAGGCACGGCCACTCCCACAGGCGGGTAGAATCCTGCAGGGACGGCAGACGTGAGAGGGCTAATGAAGCAGGGCATCACTGGAGCCGCTTCTCCCCGGCGCCGCAGCGCGCAGCGATGCCACAGGGTTCACGGCTGAGGGCATCACTGTTCTCCCGTTCTCCCCCACTTTGCAGCGCTAGCCAAGGCAGCCAAGGCAACAGCCTGCACGCACCTCGACGTCAGTGACCACCAGGCTCGTTTGAGGACCCTCGGGGGGAGGGGCGCTGCCTCCCATGCCCCCTGCCCGACCCGACAAGTCTGCTGCCTTCCGCTTGCGTATCACCAAGACCGCAGCCACGGCCACAGCAGCCGCCAACAGGACCGTGCCGCAGGGGACTGCAATTGCTAGCGCCAGGGATCGGCTGCGGCGGGCGTCGTCGCTGACGTCGACGGGCAGTGCCGTAACGGGCGGCGGCGCCTTGGGCGGTGCCCAGTTGAGGGACCTGGCAGCCAGGCCGAGGCGGCGAGCAGCAGAAGAAACAAAGTTGCTGGCAGCAACCCAATTTTACGCGCACTACAGGCTCCCACAGCCCGCATCGCCGGCCCAGCAGGCCATGGCCGCCCTCCCACCTCCGGTACTGCGCTGCGAATGCCTCCCTGCCGCCCTCCGCCGCCACAATGGCATCCAGGTCGCGCTGCAACGCCGCAGCGATGACAGCAGGGCTGGTGGCGTTGGGGCCGTTATCGCGAGCCGCGAGGCCGGCAGCAAGGAGCGCCGCACTGGAAGAGAGGAGTGTTAGGAAGGGAGGCAAGGACAGGCCAACAGCGCGTGAACGACCGTGCTTTCGCATCGCGTCGCTCAGACCTTCCCAGTCGCCAAGCCAGTATGCTCGCTCACGTGACGTTCGCAGTAAGGCGGATGCGCACGTCCGGGCTGGCGTTGGCAGTGTTGGCGCTGAGAGCGTAAGCCGCCAGAAAACGGGCCACATCGCCAGCATCGTAGCCTGGGGAGGGGTGGGTCGGGGGCGCAGCGGATGTCGTACGGGACCGTGGCTGTGCGGTGGCCTGGCCCTCTGCGAGGGCGAGGCATTGCCTTCGGCCCTGTGGTGCATCCCAAACTCCAAGTGTGTGCGGCGTGCTGTGTGGCATGCCACCCCAGCACTGCCCACTCGCACCTTTGGCCACCCACAGGGGCAGGCGGTCGGGGGAGATGTCCCCTTCACGCATGGGCGCCAGCTCTGCGGCCAGGAATGGGGAGAGGCGTGCGGCGGCGGCTTCTGGTACGTGTCGTCCACCAGGCCGCACCCGGCCCAAACCGCGGGACCGGTGGTCAGGGTGCGCCTCAGCAGCGGCAGCAACCTAGGACGGCAGGTCCGGCCCGCCGGCCGCCAGCTCGCCCCTCTGGCTACCGGTGTCCGCAGCGCCGCAGCCCGGCCCGTGGCCTCAGGACTGCAGTGGCCCCTGCGTGGCAGCTCGCATCGCCTCGGGACGTCCAGCTGATACCGTCCCTGTGCCCAGCTGCCAGCCCTGCGCTGCCGACCGCCGCCCAGCGGCCCTCGCGCCTTCCTCATCGCTACCGCGGCGCCCATAGCAGAGCTGTCACGCCATAGCGAGTGCTCAGCACAGCATGGCCACATGGGCAGACTCAGGGCCGCAACGTGGCCGTACCAAGCCATGCACGCAGTATGTCACGACAGAGCGCTGCAGTCTCAGTGGGAGTGGCGGTTTCAGCACCTCGCGGCCCAGCACCCTCTCCCCCTCAGGACCGTCCCTCTCCCCATCAACAGTGACCCTTTCCCCCTCCGGTACCGTCCCTCATCCCCTCCAGCACCGTCCCTCTCCCGCTCAGCGCCAACGGGCCATCTGGCATACCGTTGAGCCCCATCGTCAAGTCGCTGAACGCCTTCGGCCCAAGGAATGCGGGGCTGGCGAGCAAGCTGAACAGCGAGTAGGCGTAGAACTGGGGTCAGCAGGGGCAGGCATGGGGAGTGGCGCACAGTGAGCAACAGCCACGCCAAGGCCCCCGCGTCGCGAGCCGCCATGCTCCCGCCCCCTCACCTGGTACTGCGCCGGCGAGAGGCCATTGATGAGTACGATGGTGCTGGTCAGCAGGATGGGCCGATTGACTAGCCGGACCACACCGCCCTATGAGGGAGGGGGAGGGATGCCAAGCAAGGGGACCCGGGGACGGCTTATGATCGGCCAGCGAAGACAGCAGGCTGGGGCACTCCGCCTCTTTACCCAGCAGCAAACAGTGCAATGCAGTGCAGGCCCTTTCCCTTTGCGAGCGCCGGGCCCCGTCCCCGGGCCCACCGCGTCGGTTGTGGCGTCGGTGGCCAGAGGGCACAGCTCCTGGGTGCACGGCACCAGCTGCCGTGAGGTGCGATCCAGCACGTGGGTGGATCCAGGGATCTGGGCCATGCCCATGCGGCCTCGGGCAATGCGCAGCTCGGAAGGACCCAGGCTGCCCTCCTGCATGACGGAGTTGGGGGACAGGACAGAGGGCCATTGCGATGGCGAGGATCAGGTCCGTCTGGAATTGGGGCAGTCATCCGGTTGCAATCATGTCACACGGCCAGGCAGCGCCCCCTTGAGCGGGCACACGCACCTTGAAGCGGGTCATAGGACCAATTGCAAGGAAGCAGGTGCCGCGCTCGAAGTCGTCCATTGCGCATTGCGGCGCGTGGGAGGTTTGGGGTCCAATCGCCAGTAGCCGACGAAATACCTGCGCCCATATTAGCCAAGGCACAAAGGCAATGTACGGCCAGCTCCACGTCAGGGCACACACTTCTTAGCTATCTACATATGCTGTTGCAACAGCGAAGCCCTTCCTCCCTCCCTCCCTGCCTCCCTTCCTGCTCCCTCCGCAACCGGTCTCACCCGCAGCGCCGCCTCCCCCGCCGGCGTGTTGACGAGGGGCTCGAGGGACTGGGGGTCCCACAGAAAGCCGTGGCTGGGGCCCGATGTCTGCAGGTAGGACGCCAGCACGCCGCGCAGCATGAAGCTTTCAGAGCGGCACCCTGCGAGTGGAGAGAGAATTGGGCGGTCAGCGGCATCAGAGCCCACGACGCAGGATGGCCACCAACGGCAGGTGACACTGCTGCCTACCTCAGCGCCTGCCCTCCCGCCGTGCCCTCCCCGTTCGCCCTCGTCACGCACCCACAGCTACGATGCACGCCCCCGAGCTGAAGCCCTCGCGGCCGTGGTAGCGCTCGGCAAGGTCCGCCATCTGCTCCCTGGGGACAGGTAGGCCAGGATACAGGGCGGCGCGAAACTCAAGCAAGCAATCGCTCGGCGCCGCTGAGCGCTATGCCAGCCGAACCCTGTGCGTGCCCTCGCTGCTGCCGCCAGCCGCCGCACCATGTCTGGGGCACGGTGAGGTTGTCGCGCTCGAAGATATCGGTGCGGTAGAAGAGGAAGAAGGGGGCCGGCGACAGAGGCAGTGCAGCCATTTGCCCGTCGTACCTGTGCAAGGTGAGCACGGCGCGCGGAGTGCAAGGTCTTCACCAAGCGCTTGCAAGGCCTCGCCCGTGCCTCCCCGCCACGCGCTTTCCCCCATGTCCCGTCTCACATGACCGCCGACCGGAATGCGGGCAGGATTTCATTGCCTGCCAGGCTGCGGTCCTGCGCTATGAGGTAGCCCAGGTCCGTCAGCTTGCCGGGCACCTGGGGTGGACGGGCGGGCGGAGCAGGGATGCACAGGGGACTGGCCAAGAGCGGCCAGCGTGAGGCCACACCAGCAGTGGCCTTCAATGCACACGGCCAGAGGTTGCAGCGCATTGCTTCGCCGGAGGCCCTCGGGCCCTGGTCTCACCCCCACCGCTAAGCCATGCATGACACCCCGCGCCTTGCCTGCGCCGCGTCGCCGAGGGCCGAGGGTGTGGCGATGAGGGCGTCGTAGCCGCGGTTGGCGTCCGGCGGGAGCGGGTCCAGGAGCAGCGCCGGTCGTTGCGGAGCGTATTGGACCTGGCAGGCACAGGAAGAGGCGGGGCGTGGACACAGCGCGTCACGGCGGTAGCTCGCACGACGGGCCCGCATGGCGCTGCACGGACAGCGTCTGTCTATCTGCCGTGACCGGCTCTGAAGTTGTGCGGTGCAGGCGCCACAGCCGCCGCCGCAGAGAACGCCGCGAAGATCGGCCAGTGCCCTTGTAGGCCCCTGCCGCACTCACAAACGGCAGCAGCTGGAAGCTGACCG
>BDDC01000288.1:7049-64606 GCA_001662425.1 Chlamydomonas sphaeroides | reverse complement strand
TGGACAGCTCGGCTAGCGTGGCGCCCACTGCCAGCACCGGGCCCAGCACGCGAAGGGGCTGCGGGCGGGTTCATGAGGCGAGGGTGTTTCAGCAAAGGCAGGTCGGGCCTGGCGTCTCTGCGCCAGGTCCGACGGCGCGGCGTCGCCGTTGCTCTACCCTAGCCGTTGGAATCACCAGCAGACTGTTCGCTGCGTAGCGCTGCAACTACGAAGCTACTCACCCGTGGCGGGCTACCGGCTGCCTTATTACCGGCGTCCACGCAAGAATGCAGGATGGCCGCGGTCGCCAGGCGCAGGCTGGCGAAGCTGCCTGTAGCCGTCGCATTGGCTGACGTCGCCGCGGCGCAGCTGTGGAGGATGGGAGTCGTGCGTGACAGGAAGCGTTATGGTGGGTCTTTCGGGGATGGGTGGGGGCCGCCGAGGCCCGGCTGCCAGGAGTGTAATCCTGGCGTCTGTTATTGTTCCCTTGGAACACTTCGTCATGTTTGCGTAGTCCCTAAAAGGCGTGCCTCAGCACAGCGCGCAAGGTCGAGGACCGCATTGGTTCGCTGCTGGAGCTGAAAACGCTCGCCGCACAGTCACATCTTTCAGCACCTTCTCCGAAGTGAGCGTTGACTACTGAGCGCACAGAAGGCGTCGCCGTCCACTTGCGCTTCGGTCGTGCGCGAGGCTGTAAGCAGCACCACAAACAGCAGCGCTACCACTGTAGACATGCTGTAGACATGTCTGAGCCAAGCGGGTTGCCCCAGCGTGCGGAGCAAGTATGGTTGCCTTTCTTGCGCGCAGCTTTGGCCTTCGTAATTGATTAATAAAGGCGCTAGTCTTCAACGCGTACGGGCTGGGGTAAGCTTGTTTGGGGTAAAGTTATTCGCCCCGCGTTGCGAAACCGTACTGCTCGCTGGACGTTTGCCGTGGGTGACTTGGGCGCCCTGGGCGTCTCCAATTATCAGCTACGTGTTAGATAGCTACGGACAGGCGGGGATGCCCACGGCCCCTTGCCTTCCTCGGGACGTGCCATTCCGGGGCGCATACGTCTCACTTTCCGCCTCACTCCTGTGTCGCCCCGGTTTTCTTGGAGCCATATTGCGTCACACAGACCCGAATCGACGTACTCTTCTCAATGCCGTCTGGGCACAATAGCGAAAGCAGAGCCGCACCAGAGCGGCCGACATGTTACACGGACGACCATCCTCACCGCTCCCGCCCCCCGTCTTGACCGCGGCCGCATGCACGCCCCAGCAGCCGAGGGCCGGCGCCTGCAACCCCGGCTTCAGCAAACATGGAAATCCGCAGCATGCCCAAGGCCCAGGCCTCTGCCTGTCTACGCGACTGTCGCTCGGCTGCGCACGCAAACCTGCTCCACGACCCACATCCCCTCCCATCCGCATCGTGTCCCCGCCTCAACCTGTGCGCTTCCCTGCCCACGCCCACCCCCACGCCTGTCCCTCGGCCCCACCGGGCGCTCACGCCTTCTGGCTGGGGTGGTCGGCCGGCAGGGTGCCGGGCCTGCACAGGCGGCGAGCAGGGAGGGACGGGTCGAGCGTTTCACAGCCAAGTCGCGCGGTGTGGGATGCACCACGCCAGGAGCTCCGTACATGGGGCGCGAACGCGACGTGGGCACGTGGGAAAACTTCAGCAACTCCAGGCAGCAGTATGAGAGCCCTGTGACAAGTGGCAGCAGGCATGTCACGCAAAACGAGGAACCACGGAGCGTCACGTGCGTGAGCCTGCGGCAACTAATGCCGAGTTCGGACGCACGGGGCGGCCCCCGCCAGCGGGGCACGGGCAGACCCCGTCGTGCATACCACGGCCAGCAGATGTACCAAGGGAGTTGCGAATGAGTCTGCATCTCAAGGGTCGTACTCACGCACGGCCCTTTCACAGCCCCGTCCACTCACGGCTTGTTGCTCTCCGTCACGGGCGCGTAGCGGTCCCAGCCCTCCTGCGCTATCCGCTTGAGGCGGTCGTCCTCCCTGCGGCAGTAGCAACGGAGCGTGGGTTCGCCGAGGAGGGCGGGGGTTGGAGCGAGTGCCGCTAAGCGTGGGCCTGAAAGAGCCGAAGGGAGCTCGGCGGCAAGGGAATCAAAGAAGGGCCGAGGGGCGCGGCGGGTACAGCACGTATGGCCTGCACTTGCATTGCCTGTGCTGCTCACATATGCGCGTGCTGCATGCTCTCCACGACAACGAGTCGCATGGACAGGCTCCCAAAGCTGTGCTGCACCCCGCCGAACAACATCGACCTCGCCGACAGCCAGAAGCTGCAGGGCGGCCGTGCCCGCGCCCAAGTGACAAGTTTGCCCACGCTGCGTCACGGCGCCGGCAAGCATCCCCACACACACCAGCGAGTTGTGCTCTCCAGCTGCCATCGGCATCCGCGCCCTCCGGCTGCGGGGACAGTGCCACGACCCCACCCCATCCCACGTCGCCGCGCCGCCCCGATCTCGCTCACCGCTTCTTGCGAATGAGCTCGAGCCGCTCCAGGTCCTTGCGGATTTGCTCCTCGGAGCGGACCTCCACCTCCGGCTCCCTGCATCAGCATCAACATCAGCATCAACATCAGCACACATAGTCGCAGAAGTGGGCTCACAGACACAGCGTCGGGGCCAGCCGCCCAGGATACTCTGGCCCCCGTGCGCACAACGGGAGGTGGAGCCCTGATGTGATGCCTTGGGTCGGAGTGCAGCGCGCCTCACTTCTTGCGGACAGTAGGCGCCGCGCGAAGATACTCCGGCGTCGGGTCATCGCTGTCGTCGCTGTCGTCACTGTCATCGTCATCGCTGCCGCTGGGCGGCAGCTTGCCGGCGGTCTTGCTCTGGCCGGCGGGTGCCGTGGAGGAGGACGGCTTGTCCTCCTTCGGCTTCCCCTCCTCGCCCTCCTCCTCCTCCTCGCTGTCACTGGGGGGCATCATGCCCACAGTAGCGCGCTGACCTGACGGGGAGCAACAGGGCGGGGCGCACAGGGGCGATGCCGCATGTCGACAGTGCCGTAATCCTCAACAATGCCGTTTTCCTCCAGCTGACAGGCGCACGTAGACTCGTGGGCAAGCGCGCCCCCCCCAGTGGTAGCGCAGCATAGCATTCTCGACTGGTGCATGGCCTCAGATCTTCTCTTACCAAGCTGCTGGACCTCCTCCTCCTCCGAGCCCGACTCATCGTCACCGCCCTTCTTTGGGCCGCGGCCCTTGGGGCGATACTTTCCCCCGCGAGACTTGCCCATGGCCGCGCCGGAAGCTGTAAAGCTGCTGAAAACCCGCGATGACGCAAAGAGACGAGCAACAAATATGTTTGTGTGTCGCTAGTCGCCGTGTGTAGCAGGTCCGGAGCTCGCGGCCGACCTCTCCGGCTCTGCCGCCGATGCACGCCTAGTTTGCGAGTTCGCTGCCTTGTGCCATACATTCTGCGAAGCGACTAACACTACCAGCAAGTTTTCTTCGCCTCCCATCGTCTAGCCACCACACCACGCATGCAGGCCCTTGTTCCCCAGCGACTGGCGGGGCCGAGGCCCACTGCCCCCGTAGCTCCACCTAGCGTCTTCCGGTGCCCTCATGCGGCCTCTGCACGGACTGTAGGCGGCAGCACACAGCAGCCCGGCGCTGCCACGTACGCGGTGGCCGCGAGCAGCGGGTCGCGTCGTTGCCCTGGGCGTCTGATCACCCGCGCATCGGCCACGGCAGCAGCGGAGGCAGATGCGGAGGAGGTCGGCGTGAGCAACGCCTCGGACGCTATTGTCCAGTATGCCATCAACTTTGCTCGGGCGTCCGAGACCTACGAGGTCAACTCCTGGATGGTCTTGATGGGCATTCTCAAGTTTGAGAAATGCACAGCCGCTCAGATCCTCAAGGAGCTGGGCCTTGAAGACCTCTACGGGGCATGGCACGAGGTGCTGTGGGCCCTCAACGTCTGCGACGGCCTGCAGCCCCGCAGCTTCACGACGGAAATTAAGTTCGCGGACCTGGGCTTCAAGGTGATCACGGGGGCGTCGGACTTCGCCGTCTGGCACGGCAAGGACAAGATGTACTCGGAGGACCTCCTCATGGCGCTCGCGGCAGGCGGCGTGCTGCAGGGGCTCTTCCCCGACCTCAACCTCGGGTTCGAGCGCGTGCGCAGGGCGGTGGAAAAGCGCACGGGCCGGCGATACGTGCTGCCGGACGAGGACGAGCCCGCGCAGCGGGGGCCGCTCAAGTCAGATGACGACGTGTCGTTCCTGTAAGCGGGCGAGCGCGCCCGCAGCGGAGCTTTGAGGACCTTGGGACGCTTGTGGGGCAGGGTTTCAGCGGCGGCACGCTCCAGCTCCACACGGCCATGCACATGGCTCGGGGTGGCGTGCCGCCGACCCGTGGTTCGAGGCATGCAGGGGACTCGCAGTGGAGGCACGTAGCGTGCCATAGGCGGCCGGCGGGGGTGCTGCTGTTGCGGTACAGAAGCTGTGAGCGCTGGCAGTGCATTGCTGCCTAACATCACGGTGTTGGGGGGGACGTATGGTGGCGCGGGTAGCAGGCCGTGGCGGCTGCGCGGCGTAGGGCTTCGCTGCCAGCTGCGTGGGCTGCGGGAGCCGGCTGTGGGGGGCGAGCAGCACGCGATGCCGGCTGCTGACGCGGTCAGAGGCCGGGCGCGGCAGGGCACGAAATGTGTGTAAGATGTGATGCGGCACGGATGGCTTGCTGGGCAGCGCGTGGCCTCCGTCTCTGCTCTCGCCGTATCCACGCCCAGTTGCGCGCGTGCGCTGCGTCCAGCTGCCAGCCCTGTGGCAGCGCTCAGCAGGGAGGGCCCGGCAGCTGTTGCGCTGAAGCGCGGCTGCCCTCGCACGGCCGCAAGGCCGGAGCGCCCGCGTCCGCCGTGCCGCCACTCCACACTAGCAGCGCATACGTCGTTTTTCGAACTGACCTCGGACTGAGGGCAGGCCCGCACAGCCCCGCCGCTCCCTCGTCTGACTCCCTGATGCTGTGAGCCGTGCAACGTCCACGGTTGCCTGTCAGCTGTCACCGCTTCCGGACCCCCGCGCACCCCCTCAGGCGCGGCTCGCGGCGCTGTCCTGCGTGGTCGCACGGTAGCTGCCGCCATGCAGGTGCATGCCTCCCTGGATCCAAACTTGTACCAGCTTGTCGGTGTACATCGGTCCGACCCTGAGGACACCAGCCGTGCAACACCCATAGCGGAAAGGCCCCTATGCGCATCTGCTGTGGCCCTCTTATCGCATAACCAGCGTGGAAGTCAGGAAAGGTGCTGTGGCCGCCCATGCCTTGCCACACAACCACGCCCGCATCCCGGCCGCGCGTACGAAACCCACACGGCCCCCGCCCCGGCCCCCGGCCCCGCTCACACGCCCTGCGCCTGCCCCCGCAGCAGCCGGTGCAGCGCCGCCTCGCGCTCGGCCTCGGCCAGTCCCGCCCAGGAGCCCGCATCCACCACCGCCACCCGCCAGCCCAGCCGCCGCAGCGTCCGCACGCGAGCTGTCCACATGCCCGCCGCGCCCGAGCGGCCGCCGCCGCCGGCTCCCGGGTCCCCGGCCCCGCCGCCGCCGGGCCCCACCAGTGACGGCCCCCGGACCTGCGGCGCGAACCGCTCCCGGACCAGCACCTCGATCAGCTCCCCCGCGCCCGCCGCCGCCGCCTCCAGCCCGCCGCTGCCGCCGACGGCGACGCCCGAGTCCTGCCCCGGCGCCGCCGCGCCGCCGTCTCCGCGGGCGGGGATGGAGCCGGCGGCGGCGGTTGTGGCGGTTGTGGCGGGGCTGACGAAGATGGCCAGCCACCTGCGGGGCAGCGCCGTTGTGACACGGGGTGCATCCGGATTGGGAGCTGGGTGCATCTGGATTGGGAGCTGACGTAGGTGGTGGTCTTGGCACTCTGGTGCCGGATACCGTGCTGCCTTCGCGTTCCTCGTTTGGTATGGCACGATGCTGCACAGCAGCATGGCTAGCTTTCCCGCCAGGTTTCCCGCAGGTTTGCCGCAGGCTAGGTTGTTGCCAGCCGTGTTGTGGTTTGACAGCCGTGCAGGCCGCCACAGTGGCTATGCGCAACGACACCCCGCGCACGCGGCCGTGGCCCCGCACCCACCGCGAGGGCAGCGCCACGTCCACGTCGTCGGGCTGCGCCACCGTCAGCCCCAGCCGCCGCGTGAGCAGGTACACCACCTGGGGCCGGGGGAGGCGCGGGGGCCGGGGCCGGGGGAGAGGGGGCAAGGATCAGTGAGCGCGCCGGTCCTAGGCCGCAGGGCACAGCGGACGGAAACTGCGCAATCCGGGTTCCTGATTTGGCGCTCAGGAGATTGGGGCAGGGGTGGAGGGCCCGAGGCGTGTGTCAGTCTACGTCGCGCCGCCCCACAGTGGGCAGCTCGGGGGCTCGGAGCTGGCTGCAGCCGCCCCGACACCCCGGGTGGCCCCGAGAAGGCGGCCCAACCCTACCAGCTTCTTCCCGGCAACCCGTCGCACGGTCACATGCCCGTGCCGTACCCACATGCGCATCGCACGGTACGCACAAAACAACCGAACCGCAACAAATACCCCCCGCCATCCTCATCTATCCGCCCACCCGGCCCCTGGTCCCCGGCGTGGCTGCGCGCACCAGCCACATGGGTGAAATGGGTGCCATGGGTGTAGATTCGGGGTCGCAGGATTGCAGGTACAGGTTCTTGACTGCATCCGTTGTTATGGGCGCACGTACCCTACCCGTCCCCCGGCACCTTCCCGGCACCTCCCCCTCCTCCGCCTGGCCCTCCGCCCGCCGCCCACCTGGTTCCTGGCGCGCTGCGTGTCGTCCAGCAGCGTGTCCCCGCGCCAGTGGTACAGCAGGTCACGGCGTAGGCGCGCCAGGGCCTGTGCACGTGGGGGAGGTCACGGGGCGGAGGTCGAGGCAAGCAGGCCACGGGAGGGAGGCCGAGGCAGGGAGCACAGAGCACTAAGCATTGCTGGGGCACCACTCGAGGTCGGGGCTGGACGGAGGCGGACCGCAGCAGGGATATGCACTGCACTAGGTCCCTGAGCCCCTCAGCACCCACCGTCCCCGGCCTGGTGGACCCCAAGTCGAGGCCCGGTGCGGCAGGCAAGCGGCCCCTGGACGCAAGCGGCCAAGCCCGCCCTCACTCCCGACCGTACCTTGGGGTCTGCGAGCACCGCCGCAGCCCGCGCCGCAGCGCCGGCCGGCAGCCACTCGCCTCCGGCCGTAGGCCTGCGGCGTCGCACGGAAAACCGCGAGACGGTGGGCGCGTCAACTCCACACAGCACTGCTCCTCCCCTCAGCACGCGGCGCAGCGACACACAGCGCCGGTGGGGCGCCGGCGGCCTCGCAGCCTGCTGCCCGCCCTACGCGCATGCAGGTCCTCACGCACCCGCTGCTGCCGCCGCCACCGCCGCCGCCGTCCGCCGCCGCCAGCTGCTCCATGGCGTACAGCAGTGCCATATACGGCCCCTGTACTGCAGCGTGCAGCGGCACGAGCTCGCCGTACGCCTCGCCCAGCCGCCCCACCAGCGCCCGCCGGCCCAGCGGCGCCGCCGCCGCCAGCACCTCCTCGCGCGTCGGCCGCGGCTGGCACGCCGCCGATGCCGCCGACGCGGACGCCGGCGACGCCGGCGACGCGGACGTGGCGGCGGCGCGGCGGCCGGCGGCCGGCGCGTTCTCTGCGGCCTGCAGCATGGTCGCGTGCAGCAGGTAGAGCAGCGCCGTCTCGCCCAGCGCGTGCGCGCCGCCGCCAGCGGCCGCCGCCACGGACCGCAGGCCGGCCTCCCACAGCTCGGCAGGCAGGGGCCCTGCCATGGCGGCGCACCACAGCAGCACAGCGGCGTGCGTGGCGCCCAGGCGCTGCGGCCGGACGCCGCCGGACTGGGGCAGGCCGCCGGCGGCCGCCGCGGCCTGCGGCAGGCGCAGGTGCCGGGGATGGGGGATGGGGCAGAGGCAGGCGCGCGTTCCCGGTCGGCAGGGGCGTCACAGCGGGACATTGTAGGAGGGCACGGGCGCTGAATTGTTGCCCGGTTGGACAGCAGCTAGGTGCCAACTGCTGCTGCTTGCTGCTGCTGCTTGCTGCTGCTGCTTGCTGCTGCTGCTGCTTGCTGCTGCTGCCCAAGTTGGATGCACGGCTGCCAGCCACATACGGTTTGCCCCAACGCAATCAAGTGCTGCACACCTACCTGCTCCTGGCCTGCCCGGCCTGCCTCTGCCGCTCTGATCGGCTGGCAGCCTCTCCTGTTGGCCAGTCTCTGGCTTCATTCGTTTGCGCCTCGCCGTCTCTCTATGCATCCCGTTCCCCCCCCTCCCCACGGCACCCCTCCCTGCACGGCCCCACCTGCAGGCGGGCCAGGTACTGCGGCCCCGGGCTGTGGCCCGCCCACGCCAGCGCCCAGGCGATCGCCACAACCTGATGCAGGGCCGGCGGCAGCAAACATCAGGGGACGGGGACACACAGCCGTCAGGACTTTAGGGCGCAACACGACACGCGCGCGCTGCATCTCGAGGAGGTCGCTGCCGGCGCCTGCAGGCGCCTGCCGGCGCTGCACCGGCGCCTGCCGGCGCCTGCTGGCCCGCATGGGGCCCCCAGGAGGCGGGCCACACCTGCAGCGGCTGCGGCCCCTCCCAGTGCTGCAGCGCCGCCGCCTCGAGGCGCGCCAGGTCCGCTGGCGCCACGCTGGCGTGCGTGTCGGGCAGGAAAGCGGCCACCGGCTGCAGCAGCGCCGCACGGTAGGCCGTGGCCAGGGCCGGGGCTGGGACTGGGGCTGAGGCTGAGGCGTGGGCCTCGGCCAACGCGGCTGGCAGGAGGAACCGTGTCAGCGCGGAGGTGGCGTGGGCAGGCCACGCGGGCGAGGGGAGGTCGGAGGCGTGGCATGACGTCGATTGAGAGGACGGCCACCACGCGGAGGTCGCGCCGGTGCCGTCATCGTGAGCCGAGAGAAGGGAATATGACAGCGGCAGGGCCGCGAGTGGCGCCGCTGCTGCGAAAAGAGAAAGGGACAATGGGTGTTGCGAGGTGCCGGGACCTGGCAGCGGCGATCACAACTCTCTCCTATAGACGGTATGCTGCTCGCTGCTGTAGCGATGTAGGCTGCTGGCTGGGACCGATAGCCACGTACCGCGAAGCAGCGCCCGCCGCATTGCGCGACTCTGTGGCTCGTGCCGTGGCTGCCGACTCGCTGCTCAGATGCAAAAGTATTTTTGCAAGCAAGAACTTAAGTGGAGCTGAGCAAAGCTTGCAGTCGTGCCCTCTCACATGCGACACCAACCAGCACGAACCCACCCGGGCCATCACGGGCCATCCCACTATATGTAGCCCTATTCACACTCGGCTTTAACATCCAGGCCCACTCTTTGCGCAGCGGTCGGATGGAACGCAGCAGTTGAGTGGAACTTAGCAGAGCTTACAAGCGTCAGGCATTGCGCCGCGTTTTGCCGAGGCCCGTGGAGGGCCCGCTGCGTCGGCAGCTCGGTCACTCACCGTGGCGCGCTGGATGTCCTGCTCTCTGGTACCTATCGCCCTGACAAGCGCTGGATCTCGTGTCCCAGCAGCCGACCATCCTGCGCGCGCATGCGCCTCTGCCTGCCGTCCTGCCCCTCCCCGTCCTGCGCCCCTCCCAGCCCCAGATGCACACTCGCCAGCCCTGCCTCCTCCGCGCATCGCATCCCCCGCCCCCCGCGCGCCGCCTACTTGACCCAGCCCTCGGCCACCGACGAGCTGAGCGGCCCCTTGCTGGTGGTGAAGGGCTTGCCGCGGAAGCAAGGCACGCCCGAGCCGTCCGTCTTCATGTCGGGGAAGAGGCGCTCCAGGATCTTCTTGTTGGGCTTGATCTCGTCAATCGGCGGGCCGTTGAAGCTGCGGCGCAACAACGCAGCAGCAGCAGGCGGGTGAGCAGCAGGCAGGGCAGGAGCGCTCGGCAGCGGACGCCCACCGGTCGTGCGCCCCGACCCGCTCCCGCCGTGCCCCCACGGTCCCACAGCCCCTCCTCCCCCAGCGGCGCTCACCCCTCGACCGCGATCCGCTCGCCCAGCGGCACGCCCTCGGGCACCAGCACCGGCTCCACCTTGCCGTGCGCGTCGTCAGAGGCGCACAGCACCTGGCGGGGCAGGAGGGGGAGCGGGCGGGGTGGTGGAGGGGGCGGGCAGGTGCCGAGGTGGGCGAGCAGTGTGGAGCGGCCGTGCAGGGGCCTCCAGGGGCTGGAGCGCTGTGTGTGCAGGGCAATGGACGAAGGGACGGACGGACGCGGCATGGGGCGGGCGGGCGGTGGAGGACGCATGCAAAGGGCCTCAGATATTCTCAAACTTTATGCTCCCAGGGCCGCCTGCAAGAGGCGTGTGTCAAGGAGTTGTTTTGGCATCATAGGCGGACCGGGACCGGACTCAACGGCGCGGCGTGCGGCAGGTAACACGGTGCGCTGTAGTGCGGGTGTGGCCATGGGGGCTCCTGCGCAGGCGGCAGCACGCAGCGTGCCGTGTGCGGGCACCTCAGATATTCTCAAACTTTATGCTCCCAGGGCCGCCTGCAAGAGGCGTGTGTCAAGGAGTTGTTTTGGCATCATGGGCGGCGCAGGACCGGTCCAGGCGACGTGGGCATGGCGGGGCTGGCGAGAGATGCGGCACGGGCGCGGCGCAGTGCGGGCATGGCCATGCGAGCTCCTGTGCGTGCGGCATGCAGCGAGCCGGGACCTCAGATATTCTCAAACTTTATGCTCCCATGGCGGCCTCTTGAGAGTGCCGCTGGTCGAGCAAGGAAAGTTGACATCACCGGTCTCTGTGGCGGTGCCGCCGCCGCAGTGCCGGCCTCGCGGCCACTTGCCCCTCCCGCCCTGCCCCCCGCCCCCCGAATCCCTCTGCCGCTGCTGGCAGTGGCCCCCGCCCATGGCGCCCACGCCCCCCTCCCGGCTCGCAGCCCTGCCCTCACCATGCCGTAGCTCATGACCTCGCGCATCTTGGCGGGCTTGAGGTTGCACACCACCGCAACCACGCGGTCCTGGGGGCGGGAGCGGAAGGGGGGTGTGCCATGGGAGTGACGGACTACCGAAGTAAACCAACTCCGAACAAGACGTTCGGGCGCGATCAGTGCTGGTGCTGGCAGGCCCGGGAAGGAAAGGGGCCAGCGGCAGTTGCGCGGGGCGCACGTCAGCACACGAGGTCGGCTTGATGCGCTTCGTCGCACTACGACACACACGCGCGCACATAGCGCGAGACGGCGGCACGCCATTGCACCGCGCGGTCCCGGGGCGCTTGATTGGCTGGGCTGGGGTCCGTGCAGGTAGATGGGGCAGGGGCCGGGGCGGCGCACAGCAGAGCCGCACAGCGCACTCCCGCCCCGCCCCACCTCCCTGCCCCGCCCCACCTGCCCCGCCCCACCTCCCTGCCCCGCCCCACCTGCCCCGCCCCACCTCCCTGCCCCGCCCCACCTCCCAACGCCACGCAACCCGCCCTACCGCCCCTGCCCCAGCCCCAGTCCCAGCCCCAAGGCGCCGCACCTGCATCTGCTCCACGGGCACGAAGTTGCGCAGCCCCGAGATGACCTGCCGCGGCTTGTCCTCGCCAAGGTCAATCTGGACCGGGCCGGGAGCAGGGCAGGCGGCACACCAGCGAGCACGGGACACCAGTGAGCAGGCGCAGGGTGGGGGTGACGGCAGGGTGGGGGCAGGTGCGCACAAGCTCCACGGCAGCCCTGACGGGCGGGGGCCTGGACAGCCCAGGGCGCCGCTCACGCGCCCCACCACACACAGCCGCACATCGCCCCTGCACATGCCCCACTCTTGACTTCCCACTCCTCCGCCCCTCCTCGTCCTGCCCTTGACCCTGGCTCCTCGCCCCGCCCCCCCCCACCCCACCCAGGGCACCCACCTCCTCCAGGTACAGCGAGTCTGCGTTGGGGTGCGGCCCAACCTTGACGATGCGGCCAACCCGGATGTCCAGGGCGTCAATGCCCACATCCTCCTCCTTCTTGCCGCCGCCCGCGGGCGCCGCGGCAGCCGCAGCGCCGCCCTCGGCCTTCTTGCCGCCCTCCTTCTTGCCGCCGCCCTCCGCCTTGGCAGCACCGGCCTCGCCGCCCTTCTTGCCACCGCCCTCCGCGGCCTTTGCACCCTCGGCGGCGCCCTTCTTGCCGCCGCCCTCCGCCTTGGCAGCAGGCGCGGGCGCGGCCTCCGCGGCCGCCTCCGGCTTGCCGCCCTGCGTGGTCAGGGCAGCGGCAGCGGCGGCACCCGAAGGGGCACGCAGCGGGCGATAGGTTGGAAACGTGCGTGCAGGCCGGCAGGCCGCCGTCCGCACGCGGACCCGGGCGTGTGCACGTGCTGGTCACCCCTCGTGACGGTCCGGTCCGGTCAGGCCGGGCCGCCGCCTCATCCTTGGCCTTGCATGAGGCCGCCACACGTTCCGCGGCCTTTGCTCGCCAATGCGCGCCTGCCGCGCCCTGCCCCGTCGCCCTCTGCTGCGCCTGCGCTACACATCCATCCGGGCGCCTAGCGTCGCGCCGCCAGTCCCGGTCGCAGCGACGACACCGCCGGGCGCACCCCGCCCAGCGGCAGCCCCGCCAGCAGCCCGGGCGACCCACCTTGGCCTTGGCGGGAGCCGCAGCCGCCGGCGCGGCAGCGCCCTTGGCGCCCTCCGCGGCCGCCGCCGGCGCCGCGCCCGGCGCAGCCTGCGAGTGCGGACGCAGGGCGCGAGGGCGGGGGCCGTCGGTAGTGGGTAAGGCACAGCGCCCTCGCCCTCGCCTGGCCGCTGCGCTGCGCTGCGCCGACGCAGCGTGGCTCCCAGCCAGCGTCGCTACCAGCCAGCGACCAGCGGCCAGCTTCCGCCGTTGCGGCTTGCATCCCGAGCCCGCAACGGCCGCCTCGCCGTGAGGCGGCCCCCCGGCGCCCCCCGACCCCGGCTGCTGTCCGCTCTCCGTCGGGGCCGCAGCCCGGGCCGCCAGGGCCCGTCACACCTTTGGCGCGGGGGCGGGCGGCGGGGGCGGGGACACGAAGCGTGGCTTGGCTAGGGCGAGGCGCGGCTGCATAAAGCCCGCGGCGTCGGCCGTATTTTGCAGCAGGTCCACCCAGCGGAGCAGGTTGCAGAAGTGGAGCGTCTGCGCGGCCGGCAGGCCGACCTGGAGGGGTTGGGGTGGGGTTGGGGTGGGGTGATGATGCGTGCTGTTGCGCATGCGGTGTGGTGTAAGCAAGGGGCGGGCGCTGGGGCAGCGCTAGGGCTGGGGTGGCAGGAGTGCGGGCCGTACCGCGGCAGGGTGCACCAGGGCGAAGATGACGAGGTCCGCCAGCGTGGCTGTACCTCCCACGAGGTACGACCGCGAGGCGAGGTGATCGTTGAGCTGTGGGGAGGTGCAAGAGAGACACACGTGGCGCGGCTGGGTCGGGGTAGCACACAAGCAGGGAGGAGGGCAAGCGGGAGGAGGGCAGGACCGCCTAGACCGGCAAGCGACCCTGGCGTCACCCACCTTCGCCAGCTTGTCGTCCATCAGCGGCGTGAGCTCCGTACTCGACCAGGTAAGCCATTCTGCGACCTGCAAGGCGTCAAGGTGGCGGCGGGCCGATCAGCGGCCCAGACAGCGCCGCTCTATGATCTACCACGATGCAGGTGCATTGACTTGAGATATAACGAGCTGCTGAATTATGGAACCCACTTGTGCCTGCGCTTCTGGCGTGTCGCCCAGCAGCGCTTGTCGCGAGCTCTGACGAACATAGTGAGTGCTGACGGTCGTGATGCCCGTCAGCACGTTATCCTTGCCAACAGACAGCTGCACTGACCCCGACGTGGAAGCCTCGGGTTGCTCGAGCGCCCCAGCTAGGCCGCAACACGCGGCCACGAAGCGGCACGCGTTCACTGCTGCGTCTGCCATTCTTTTTGTTATCTGTGTTCAAGGCGCTCGCGCGAGGACCAACCGAGTCGGCGTGAGTCGGACGTAGTCCATGCGCATCCGAATTCCCAGCCCCAGCAGCTCGGCCACCTTAGCGCCGCACGCAAGGCAAAGACATCGACCTTTGTGCACAAGTCCTAGCTGTAACTTACTGTCATTTGGTCACCGAACCACCACGCACCTCGACCGGGCAGGAGAACAGTTTCACCAGCAGAAACGCGCATTGCATTGACAGCTTAAAGATATCAGCTAGTCAAGCGGCAGAGGGCCAAGCACCCGCCCTGCCGCAAGGCAGCACAGCGCAACACTCCGGCGGGGGCGCTCAATGTTATAACGATAGATAGCCCTTGCACGGCTGAAGTAGCCAGACACGGGCTGAAGCACCGACAGCGGACTGCGTGACTCCTCGGGTGCGTAATGCTACGTGCTTGCGCTCGCTTGAAAAGCTTGGCGAAGGCCTTGCCTCAAGACAAGCCGCAGGCTGCGGAGACTCATGACGTCGCACCGTCCTGCCTGTCGCCGCACATCGTGCCACACACCCGTAACCCTGCCTAAAACGTGCCCCAGGCCAAGGGTGCCCGTCCAGTCACCGTGGGCAGTCGCGCCCGCTGCGCGGTGCCATGAGTCTGGACCCCAGCTGCTGACGGCATGGCCGCACCCGCCGGCACACACACCAGTTTTGCAGCCGGCGCCGCACCGGGCGAGCCGTACGACACGTGCTCCGGCGAGTTATGGGAGGACGTCTACGACGAGCAACCCCTCCCGCCGCCCCTTACGGAGGACGCCACGGATGGCCGCATTCGGCGCCGCGCCCTGGCGGGGCTGCAGTGGGCCCTGCCGCCGCCTGCCTCCCTCGACGGCGCCAGCGGGTTCAGCGCCTCCCCCTTCCCCGCTGACTCGACGCCGTCGGCCCGCGCCGGCTCCGACGCGTCGCAGCGCCGCGCGCGCGCGCCGCAGCTCTGGCGCCTCTTCCCGCGCTGCGTGCGCGCGACCACGGAGGAGGTGTGCCTGGCCGCCGAGGTGACGCTGGGCACCTCGCCCTCCGAGTGCCTGGTCACGGCCTACAAAGACGGCGTGCCGCTGCCCTCGAGGCTCGACTTTCTCAGCGACCGCCACGCCGCAGGCGACGACTCGGACGACCAGGCGCTGCGCCGCGGCCGTGCGGGCGGCCACGGCGGCGTGTCCTCGCCCACCGCGCGGCGGCGTGCTGTGCAAGCCGTGATGAGCGTGCTGCAACCGCAGCGCCCCGACAGTGAGCTCGTCCTGATCTGGCTACGTCCTGGCGCGCTGCCGGGCCTGGTCCTCGTGGAGCTGCACACGTTGCTGCCGTCAGTCGGCGGCGCCGACCCCGCCGCCGCCGCCGCGGCCGCCGCCTCGGCGCCCTGGGGCCGCGCCGGCGGCGGCGCCGGCGCAGCGGCTCGCATAGCGGTGACGGCGCCGACGCAGGCGCAGGCGGCGGTGCTGCTGCCGCGAGTGCTAGCGCTCAGCGCGCCGGCGCAGGCGACGGCGGGGGGCCCGGGCGGCGGCGGCTCCGGCCCCCAGGCCGCGGTGGCGTACGGCAGCGGCGCGCTGACTGTCGTGATCGTGCCCGACGCGGGCATGGAGGCCGAAGTGTGCGGCCTCCTGGAGCAGCAGTACCAGCAGACGCCGCTGCCTGTGGCCGAGCCGCCGGGGGACCAGGGGCCGCCGCAGCCGCAGCAGCCGCGGCCCGACAGCGGTACGGTCACGCAGCTCTCGCCGCCGTCGCTAGACGCTTGGGGCATGGAGGGCGGCGGCGGCACAAGCCCCCGCCGCGGCCGCGGCGACGCGACGCTGGCCGCCGGCGTCGAGCCGGCGCCGGCGGCTGACATGGAGGAGGACCGAGACGACGCCCGGGCGCGCGAGCGGTTCCTGTGGGACCTGGGCGCGTGGCTGGAGCACTGCGCGGCGCAGCAGCAGGCCGACGCGCACCACTTCAGCGCCGCCGGCGCCGCCTGGTCCTCGGACGACGCCGCCGCGCACCGCGCGCCCGCGGCGCAGCTCGACGCGGACCAGGCGGCGGCGGCGGCGGCGGAGCTGCAGCAGCTGGCTGCGAGCCGGACGCCGAACGTCTCGCTGGCGTCGTCGCTGGGGCCGCCCGAGGTGGCGGCGTTTGTGAGCCCGGGCGTGGTTTCGCTGCCGCGCGGCGCGCTGGAGCTGCTGGGGTTTGCGTGCAGCCGGGGCTGGGCCAGCACCAGCAGCCACATCGTGCTGGGGCTGCTGGACTCGGGGCACAGCATGGCGGACGTAAACGCGGCGGTGCAGGTGCGGAGGCGGGGCCGGGGCTGGGGCCGGCGAGGCGTGTGTGGGCAACACAGCGGGCGGTGGTGGCTCGGCGGCGGGCTAGGGCCTGGGGCGCTGGCTGGGGGTTGCGCCCGGCGGCGCCGCGGCCGCGCCTGGCAGGGCACTTAGGTGTGCGTGCTGGCGGAGCTCCGTGGCGGCAGCTGGAGCGGGCCGGCCGGCGAGGTGGCCGCGGTGGCCGCGTGCGGTGCAGCTGCCCCCCGCGTGCCACTCCCGCCTCCCTCCCGACCCCCGCCTCCTGAACCCCCGCCTCCTCACCTCTGCCCCTCCCGCCCCCGCCCAGGCCGCACACGGCTGGTCGGCTCTGCACCTGGCGGC
This sequence comes from Chlamydomonas sphaeroides, assembly GCA_001662425.1. Lineage (NCBI taxonomy): Eukaryota > Viridiplantae > Chlorophyta > Chlorophyceae > Chlamydomonadales > Chlamydomonadaceae > Chlamydomonas > Chlamydomonas sphaeroides. The sequence continues at coordinate 48,171 of BDDC01000288.1, read as the reverse complement.
AGCCAGCGGCAGCCCCGAGCTCATCGGCATGCTGGCGCTGTGGCGGGCGTACGGCAGATACGGCGACAGCGCGGCGGCGCAGGAGGAGTGGAGGGCCATGTTCGCGGCGGTGAGAGCCGACCTCGGCAGCGCGCAGGGGCCGCGCTGCCCGCACAGCCCCCGGCCTCGCCACCCCCGACCAGCCTAGGCAGACCCCCTTCTCCGACGAGGCCGTCTCCCATCTTCTCCTCCGCTCCGGCCCCATCGCCGGCCCCACTGCAGCACGTTGCGTGCCCCTGCCCAACCCCCTTTCCCCTGGCCCATCCCCTTCCCCCGCCCTGCGCCCTGCCCGCCCCCGCAGCCCGGCCCAGGTGGCCTCACGCCGCTGCACCTGGCCGCGGTGCTGCCGCCGCCCGCCGCCTCGGCGCTGGACCTGCTGTCGGGGCTGCCCGCGGAGACGCTGTCCTCCTGGTTTGGCGCGGCGGCGCGGGACGGCTGCACGCCGGGTGGGGCGGTTACGGGCGCTGGGCGCTGGGTGGGGGCGGAGCGGATCCTGCGGTCGGGTCCCTGGCTAGGGACGGAACGCACCGGGCGCGGATGCACCTAGGTAATCACAACACGCGCCCCCTTGCCCTGCGCGTCCGCAGCCCACTACGCGCTGCGCGCCGGCAACGGCCACCTCAACGACCACGCGCTGCTGTGCCTGGCCACCGGCATTGGCGTCGGGGAGCCGGGCGCAGGCGGCGGCGGCGGCGGCGCAGCCGCGCACGGGCCCGGCGCTGCGGGCGGCGGCGGCGGCGGCGCGATCCACATGGGTCTGCCGGAGCTGCTTGCCTTCCTGCCCGAGCTGCAGGTGCGGCAGCCGGGGCGTAGCTGTCTGGCGTGGTTGCAGCACACGGCACGGTTGGATGGAACGGGGGATACCTGCCGTGTGGACGACACTTCTGCGCGCGGAGGCGTGCAGCCCGCGGTGGCGCCACTCGGCCACGCATGGCTGGACCTCCAGCCCGCCCACGCCCCGCGCCCTGCCCCTGCACGCCCTGCGCCGCAGGAGGCGCCCTCGCTGACCCACACCGAGTCGTCAGAGGGCGAGGACCTGACGCCGGCCTCGGTCGCCGGCTCCACATTTGAGGCGCGCAGCATAGGGCTGGCGTCGCTGTCCCGCTCCGCCGGCACTGACGGCGGCGCCGCCGCCGCCTTCCCGGCACCGATATGCAGCGAGGGCTCGTGGCAGTCTGCCAGCGCCACCCCCTCGGCGCCGACGTCGCAGGAGGGCGAGCAGCGGTACCTGGCGGCGCTGGCTGGCGGCGGCGGCGGTACCGCCGCCGCCGCCCCAGTGAGAGCATCGCCGCTGGCGTCGCCTGTGAGCGCCGGCCCGTCGACATTTGGCGCCAGCCCCTCTGGCGGCGGTGTCGGGCTGCCGGCGGCGGCAGTCGGCGCGTCGCGAGGCGGCGGCCTGACGCCGGCGGTGCGAGCAGCGGCGGAGCGCTACGCGGCGGCGGCGGCGGCGGCAGCAGCGGCGGCGGCGGCGGCGCGGAGCGGCGGGTCCGCCAGCCGCCAGGCGCCGGGCGGCCTGTTCCACCGCCTGTCGTACGGCAGCTCCGTGAGCGAGGGGCTCCTGTCGGGCGACGCGCCAGCTCCGCACGAGGGGCCTTCCTACGCCATGAGGCGCACCGGGCTCCGCCTGTCCTCGTGGTTCGCCGATGCCGGCGGCCTGCCGACGCCGCCCGACCCATACGCCCAGCCGACGCAGCAGGCGCCGCCCGGCCGCGCGGCGCGGTCGCTGATGCCCTTCCTGGCGCAGCCGCAGCCGCTGGCACCACCGCACGCGCCCGCCGACTCGGGCGCTGGGGCCAGGCCGGCAGCAGCCGGCTCGAGGCAGCGGGCCGGCGCGCCAGCGCCCGACTCCTGCCACAGGGCCCTGACCCAAGAGTCGCAGCCGTCGCCGTCCCCCACTCCGTCGCCTTGCTGGTCTCCCGAGCCCTGGGCCGGCTTCACCAGTGTCGCCGGTGCCGCCGCCGGCGCCGCTGCGGGTACTGGCGGCGGCGGCAGCATGCGGCCGTCGTCGTGGGCCGACCCCACGCATCTAGTGGTGGAGCTCTTGGGCCGCGTCTCGCCCGCGGCATCAACACAGGGATCCATCGGGCCCCCCAGCCCGCCGCCGGCCGCCTGGCCGCCTCGCGCCGCCGCCGCCGCCGCCGCCGCTGCTTCGACGGCGGGGCCGCCGTCTCAGCCGTGGCGTCGGGCGCTGGCATCACCGCCGGTGCCGCCGCCGCCGCGCACGGCGGCGCCGCTGGACCCGGTGCTGGCGGCGGCGCTGGCGACGGGGCTGTCGCCGCCGGCGTCTTCGGCGGCGGCGACGCGGGCGGGTACGTCGGGGCGCGCGCTAGCGCACCTGCAGCTTCCCAACCCGGCGGTCGAGGCGGCACTGCAAGCCGAGGTCGCGGTCCAGATGGCCCGCCTCAATGTGGCCCTGGAGGCGCAAATGGCGCAGGTGCGGCCACTGCCGCCGCCGCCGCCGCCGCAACCTCCGCCGCAGCCGGCGCCGCACGAACCTCCGGCGCAGCCGGAGCAGCGGCGGCCGGCGGCGCCGCCGGCCAAGCCCAGCGGCCCGGAGGCGCCGGAGCTGTGCCGGGCGCTGATGATCGCCAAGCTCGAGGCCGCGGGCGTGGCGGCGGCGCCACGGGACAGTGCGCGGCGGAGCCGCAGGCAGCCCGATTCGGCGCCGCCCACCTCCGGCGGTGTCATCGTGTCGTACGAGGGCCCGACAGATGACGACGCCGCCCCCATCGGCGCCCGCCACAGCGCGCCGGCGGGCGTGCGCGTCCCCAGCGGCTCGCCGCCGAAGCCGAAGCCGAACTACCGGCCGCTGGCGGCGGCGGCGCCGCCGCCGCTGCCACACCCAAGCTACCGGTCGCCGACATTGCAGCAGCGGGTGACGCTGCCGCCGCAGCCGGCGCCGGCGGCGTGTTCGCTGCGGCAGCTGGCAGACGAGCTGGAGCACGTGCTGCCGCAGCGACCTGCAGCGGGCACGGACGCGGCCCGGGGCGAAGAGGCGCACGGCGCACAGCTGCCCGCGAGCTGGGAGGCGGCCGTGGCGCAGGCGCAGGAGCTGGTGGCGGCGGAGGCGCCAGGGGGCGCGGCGGAGGCGCAGCCAGCGGCGCAGTCCATGGCGCAGCCGGCGCCGCCAGAGGCGGCGCTGTCGCCCCGCGTCGAGCCGCCAGCCAGCGCGCTGCCGGAGCCAAGCCAGTGTGGGTTGCTGCTAGCAAGCAGCCCGCACGTGGCTGGCAGCTCACTCCATTAGCGCTGCCCCTAGTGTGTTCACCTTCAGGGTCGTACCAAAGTAGCATGTGGTGCACGGCCTGGCCGGCTTGGTCGCATGTTGTCTTGCTGGCTGCCGGCCTTGCCTCGCGCAGCCTGCGGTGGCCTCATGTGGTCCCACGCCCCCGCGTGCGCCGCTGCTTGCAGGTCTCGCGCCAGCCGGCGACGCCAGCGCTGCTGCAGACGGCGGCGGGCCGCTGCCGCTGCTGCGCGACAACGCGGTGCTGTGGGGCTGCGCCGCGGCGCTGACCGCCTTTGCGGTGAGGCCCCTGCTGTCCGCCCCTCACTTGCCCTGCCTTGCCCTGCCTTGCGGGCCCTCCACCGCGGGTCTTGCAGCCACCCGGGACCAGCGCAGCGCCGCCCTCCTGAGCGCCATGCAACGCCTGCCGCCCCGCCCCGCCCCGTGCCCCAGGTGCTGCCGCTGCTCGCGACTGCGCCCGCTCACGCGCCCCAGCCCCAGCCGGCGCCCTGGCCGCAGCCGGCGCCCTCGGCGGGCAGCGTGCTGGCCCTGGCGCTGGCGCTGCTGCTGGCGCTGGCGGCGGTGACCATCGCCGCAGCACGGCACGGCGGCGCCGCGGCGACAGCGGCCGCCCCACCTGCCGCCGGCTCGGAGGCCGCTGGGGGCCGGGGTGCTCTGGGGACAAGCCCTGCGGCGGCAGCAGCGTCGGGCGAAGTTGCCCCGTGGGGCAGTGACGAGGACGAGGGTGGCGCTGGCGAGCGGGCCAGCGCGCAGCGCCGGGGGGCGCAGGAGGCTGCGGCGGGTGGTCTGGGCGGCGTTGAGGGCGGTGGCGGCGGGGGCCTGCGTGGATCGGAGCCGCAGTGGTGCGCTGCGGCCGAGTCGTGGGACGATCTGGGCCTGGACACGGATGTGTACTTGGATCCCGGCAGCGACGCGGACGTCGACACGGGCGTGGACGGGTCCGCGGCGCTGCCGAGCGGCGAGCTTCGCCGGCGGCCGGCGGCGGCGGCGGCGGCGTCAGAGTAGCCCTAGCTGACGGTGTCGCCCTTCCGGGCGGCGGCCGGGCCGCCGCGGCGCTCGTCGGGACGGTGCACCCGGCCCCGCTGCTGGCGACGTCTGTGGGCGGCGTGGGAGGCCAGGGGCGGCGGCCACAGGCGGCGCAAGGCGTCGGCTAGACCGTGCCCATCGTAGCAGGCGGCGGCTGGGAGCAGCGCGGCCTTCGTGGCGGCGCTTGCGCCGGTCGTAGGGCCTGGCCGCAGCGGCAGCGCTGCGCGCCTAGGTGGGGCTGGGGGCCAGGAGGCGACTGCTCGGGCGCGCGAGTGCTGTGTGAGAGGTGGGCGCTGTGGGATGGTGGGGCAGTGGCTGCCCGGCGCGCGGGGCCTGCGGCTCCCTGAGCCGGCGGCTTGCAGCGTGGTCGGCGGCAGCGCTGCGGTAGAGGCGTGCGGGCTGTTGCTGCATGCGTGCGTGCGTGTTCGTGTGGCACGCATTCGGGGTTGTCACAAGCTACAGGGGCCGCGGGTCTGGCCGGCGGCTGGCGTTTCCTGCCGGGCCCGGACAGGCGCTCTGTGCGGGGGGCGGCGCCACCGTGGATGGGGTTGCGGTGCACCCCGGAGTTGCGGCGCTTCGCATTGAGGATGGAGGGACCTAGGAGCAGCCCAGCGAGGGCGGCGAATGCAGTCGGCTGAGGTGTGCTGTGGGTTGATGTGGGTCGGCCGCTAGCAGCAGCGGTCGCGTCGGCTCGCGAGGGCGGACGGTGTAGGGACGGCGGGTGATGTGGACAGGCGGGTGGCGTAGTGGGGCATAGTAGCTGGTGGGGTGTGGCTCGGGAGCCCCGGGGGGCGGGCCCTGCGGGGACAGGGCCCGCGCCGGCACCGGCACTGCGGGGTTTCGCGCGGCATGGGGGGAGCCAAGGCGGCCTCGCCTCGATGCCTATGCGAGCCCCGGGGCTGCGGCGGAGCGCGTGGCATGTTGTGCGTAGGTTGTGTGTGTGAATAAGGAGATGAGGAAAGATGCGGTTGCGTGGAGCCTTGTGTTTCTGTTGTCGAGGTGTATGGGTCGGCGGTGGGAGGCAGGCCTGCAGCGCAGCGACGCGCAGGTTGGCTGTCCCGGTTGTTGCGGTGGGAGGCACGTGACGGGTACCGCCAAGTATGCTACAGCTCGACTGCGATAAGGCGCATCGCGCGGCACTTGCGACTGGGTGGTGTCAACGGATTGCGATCGCGCTGCGAGCTTTGCGAAAAGCGTCGCGCGATGAAAAGCCTCGGGTCGCGCGCCTGCGCTGCGCTTTGCGGACGGCTGCTTGCAGGGAACCTTGCAAGAGGGGCGCGCGAGGCAATAACGGCGGGGGCCTGGTGTCGGCGCGCGGTGGCCGGCGGCTCGGGCGCTTGGCATTGCTTGCATTTGGGGCAGTAGCGGCGGAGAGGACGCGGATGAGAACAAAGGCCACAGTGGGCGCGGCGGTGGCTTGCTGTCGGCGATGCTGCGACTAGTGGGTGAGTTTGCGGGCAATCACGGCGGGGACCTGTCTAGATCGCTGCGGTAGCGCGAAGCGACGGGGCGTGGTTGATACTGTCTGCGGCGGCGCAGATGCTTCAAGTGCCTGGGCAGTCGGCTATGGTCGGAATGTAAGCCGCAGCGATGCCGCAGCGGGGGGGTCCAAGGCGCACCAAGTCACCCTGACACAGGCCATTCCCGCCCCCTGGCCCGCCCTCCCCGATAAAGCAGGCCCACGACCGCTGACCACCCGCATACGCTCGCAAGCAAACAACAGCAACAAACGCGCGACACGCAACTTCCCAACACAGCAACAAAAAACCCCGCCAAGCACACTAAAAGCAACAAGCATGATGCTCTCGGCCTCGCCCCGCCTCGCCGCCGCGCGGCTGCCAGCTGCCGGCCGTGCGCCCCGGCCCGCCGCGTCGCCTGCCCCCCTGCTGCCGCGCCGCTCCGTGATCCGCCGCTTCAAGGTTTGGCACTCGGCCGGCCTGTGCGTTTGTTGGCTGTGCGCTCATTGCGCAATGCAGCAGTCTAGCCTGGCTCCGAGCGCTAGCTGTCGTTATGCGGGCTGCCGCTCGTCGCGGCGGGGAGAGGCCCGTGGGGCTCGCGACCGCGCATCCCAGTCGGACCCTCGTCACCCTGCCACGGAGCCGCAGCCAGCAGCAGCAGCAGCCAGTCAGCGTAGCCCCGATGCGATGCCCGACGCCACCGCTTCCCTGCCAGCGTGTGCTACTGGCTTCACGCCTCCCATGAGCCCACAAGCCGTGCCCCCGCCCCCTAACGAACCCGGCCTCCTCCCTCCCCAGGAGGACGACAAGACCGAGGCCGAGCTGCAGAAGCGCCTCGAGCGGGAGGAGGTCATCCGCAAGCAGGAGGAGCTCATCAACCAGGTGGGGGGAGGGGCCGGGGCAGGGGTAAACTGGGGTTTCGTGTGCGTGGGGGAGGCAGATGGGGAGGGGCCAAGGGGTACTGTTGGGGTCTCCACTGAAGAGCGGCGGCAGTTGGGGCCAAGATATTCCTCCGTTGAATTCGTTCTAGCCCGTAATAAGCTGCCTGGTGGCACCCAGCCTCGTGGGGCTGTGCATCCCCGGCCGCCGCTCGGCTGCTGTGCCCCACGCTGCCGCCCCTCCCCTTGCCTCCATCCCCGGGGCCGGACCTGAATGCAGATCTCCGACAGCAGCAAGAAGGCGGCCGACAGCACGCGGACCGAGCTCAAGAAGGTGGGTGGGCTTGGGAGGGAGCTGGGGAGGGTGTGAGGACGGTGTGCGGGAAATGCATCGGTGTGTGGAGCCGCCCGGGCGCGTGGGCTGGCACGCGGCAGCGCAGCTGCTCACACGCGCACGACTGGCCGCATGAGCGGCACAGGTGATCCGCCTCCCGATCCCCGCTCCCGCCGCGCCCCCCGGGGGCCCTGCGCCCCTCGCTCCCCACGCCACGGTCCGGGGGCAGTACCTCCAGAGGCCGCTACCGCTGCAGGTGCGGCCGCGGACCCGGGCAGCCGGCTCGCGGCCCCTCACCTCCGGGCGCCCCTTGACGACCTCCGCATCACGTCACGCCCGCCTGCTGGACCCTCAGCCCAAGCCCCCGCCCTCCGGGGCCGCGGCCCCCACCACCCACCCACCCACCCACCTCCACCACCACCTCGGCCCACCTTTCCGGCATATCCCTGCCCCCTCTTATCCCTGCCCCCCTCATCCCCTCGCCCCGTGCCCAAGGACGTCAACACGGCCATGGACGCGGCGCAACGCACCTCTGCGGGCAAGGGCTACTCGGCCGCCGTGCGGGTGCCCATCTGGATGCCCGCCTTCACACGCCGCCGCGAGGTGAGGCCGGGCCAGCAGCAGCGCGAGCCCCAGGCCGGCGCCTGTGCGACGCGGCCGGAGCGTCCGTGCGCCCGCGCCAGCAGCCGGCACGCGCGCTGCTCCCAGATTCGGCGCACACAGGAGCGGAGCGACACCAACACACTCCCTCGCCTCGCCCTGGCCTTCTTTCCCTCTTTCCCTCCAGATCTTCGTGGGCCGTATCGCCATGGTGGGCTTCCTGGCCAGCTGCGCGCTCGAGACCTTCACCGCCTCGCACCTGGGTCCCATCCGCCAGGTGGGCCGCAGGGACAGGGATGGGCGGAGGGAGGCAGGCAGGCAGGGGCGGCAGGTCGGCGGCAGCAGGCCGGGTCGCGCCTCCGAAACCCCTCGCCTCCGGCTTGATCCCTACCTCGCCTTAAACGCACACGAATCCTGACCTCACGACCCCGCCCCCTGCCCGCCCCCCGGCCCCCAGGTGCAGCTGTGGTCCGGCCTGGACGAGTCCACCATCGTGACCCTCACGCTCGGCATCGTGGCCTACAACGTGCTGGGCGGCCTCGGCCCCTGGAGCCCCACCTTCAGCCCCGAGAACCTGCGCGTGAGTGCCGCACCAGCGCTGTCACCAGTGTAGCAGCAGCGGCAGCAGCAGCGGCAGCAGCATCATTTTCATCCACAGCAGCAGCAGCAGCAGTAGCAGCAGCAGTGTGGGGAGCTGAGCAGGAGCAACGCGCAGCGGCGCGTGGGAAGGCTGAGCAGGCGGAGGCCGCGGCTAGGGACGTGGTGGGAGGGGCGCTGGTCATGCATCATGTCGTCCCGCAGCGACTGACGGTGCACGGGGCCTGCCCGGCTGCCCGCTCTCCCGCCTCCCTTGCAGGATGTGGCCAAGCGCCCGCCCGGCCCGCCCACCTCCTTCTCGCTTAACCCCGGCCAGCTGCTGGGCATCAGCGGCTGGGGCTTCACCAAGCGCAACGAGCTCTTCCACGCGCGCCTGGCCATGCTGGGCTTCTTCGCCGCCTTCGTCAACGAGCTGAGCACCGGCCGCGGCGCGCTTGGCCAGGTGCGGCCTGTGCACCCGGGGGAGGCGGCGCAGAAGCATGGATCGCAACATAGGCGGGCGTGGAGCTGCTGCAGGGCTGTGCCCACCCACCCCGACTCCGCTAGCCGCCCTCCCCGCGCCGCCTGTTGAGCTGCTACCCCACCACCGGATCCCTCCTGACCTTTGCCCCTTCCGGCCCCTGCCAACCGCCTCCCGCCCTCCCTCCCTGCCCCCAAGCTGGCGGGCTACCTGGGCATCGTGCCGGACGACGCCTGGTACGCGGCCTGCCTCAACGGCTTCGTCATCTTCGTCGCGCTCGTGCTGGGTCTCAGCATCCTGTTTCCCAGCCGCCTGCAGGGCGGCGCGGCGGCCGAGGACGACATCTACTAAAAGCAGCAAGGGAAGATGCGGGAGGTTGCCCGTGAGGTGGCGTGTGGCTGTCCATGTGCAGGCTAGGGCTAGGGCAGGAGGCGCGGCAGCGGCTGTGAGAGGCGCTAGATGACCCGTGAGGGGTGTCGTGGGGTACTGGGTAGACACGCGCAGAGGACTAGATGTTGCGAATGGCGAGGGGTTCACGACGGCTGCCGTGAGGTGGTACGGGAGCGGTTGGTAGTTGCCTGCGGACGTGGTGCCGTAGCGCTGGCGGCCGCCGTGAGGCGGTGGCACGGTGCTGGCGTTGGGCTGTTGCGCGCGTGCGCGTGAAGGGCTTGGGAGCACGACTCATGTTGCGCAGCAGGAAGGGTGGCCCTTAGAGAAGCAGTCCGCGACTGGGCTTTCCGCTACTCATTGTGCCGCGCGATATTGACTGCAGCGGCCAATGCTGCCGCCGAATCGGACCCTGCGCAAGACGCAGCCCATGCGGCGCATTCCGCCTGGCGCCCGCCGTAAGGCAGGCTGACGGTGGGCCGTGTGTTGTAAGACGCATACTTCTTACACCCTTGCACCGCTGCCTCACTGGTCGTCACACCCTTGCACATCTGCCGGACCCTGGCTCTCGCATCGGAGGAGCACTGTGCCCCCATTCCTTTTTATGCGCATCAACGTTTCCGTCGCGAAGGCCCTCGCCCTCGACTCACCCCCTCAGGTTGGGCCTAGGGCCCTGGCCTGTCTCATCTCTCGGTGGCCCGTCAGGCCACCTGGGGCTCTTTTCCCTGCCCCTGCCTCATCTGGGCCAAAAAGGTCGGGAGGCAAATACCAGCGCAGGAAGAACCGAGGACGCTTTCACGCCCGGGGCCCATCAACGCCGGTGGTGGAAGGCGACGCCAGCAGCAGGAGCGGGGCCTCGGCTCGGCTCGGACAGCTTACGAGGCCGTTGAAGTATTCAGCAGCGGGCTAGCCGGACCTACCACGACGGCAGCTACTGGCCTGGTTCATTGTCTTCACGGCGGCGTCATCCGCTGCAACCCGGTGGCACGGCCCCCGTGGGAAGTCCGCGCACCAGGGCTCTGCAGCGGCGAGGGCTGGTGCGCTGCGCCCGCGCGCCTCAGCGCCAGCTGGATTTACAGCGCTCCTGCTCTGCGCTCTGGGGCGCCGGCGGAGCCAGCCGGATGCGGCCGCGGCATGAGGCCCCGCACGCCCCCAAAATCTCATGCCGCCCCCGCCGTCACACCGCAACACTGCAAAACTGCGCGGAACACGCCCGCGCTCCGCAATCGCCGCTACCGCCCCTGCCTCCGCGGGCGCTGCTCGCCGGCCGTGTACCACCCTGGCGCATGGCCCCGATGCGCACCACCACCCGGCCACCCTCCAATCACACATCTCTCCCTATAACTGTTGATGCGGCTCGCCCGCCTAGCAGGTCCAAAACCCGCCCTGCAAAGGCGATCAGAGCTTGCGGCCATCAGCCGGGCCTCTGCTCCCTCGTCCGGTATGCGGAACTCCCCACCCCGCCGAGGCCCCTCCTACCGTGCCCGACAGCGGCTGGGGCCCTCTGCCCATGCCGCCGGCCTCAGCCGATTGCAGAACCCTAAACAAGAAGTCAAACCGTCAGACGCCACCGCCACCACCTCCACTGCGACCTCTGCGGCCGCCTCCGAAGTGCCCGCCCACGGACGCCGCGCGCTCGGGCCGCCCGCTGTGCGGACCCCAGCTTCCCCATCAGGACCGCAGCTGCAGCAGCGCCCGCGCCACGTGACTGCGGCTCCGCTGTCGCTGCAGCCCGACTGGCCCAAACTGGCGCAGTGCCGCGAGGCCGTCTCCGCGCCCTTAATGCGCTCCCGCGAACATGCCTCGGTCCCTGTTGCCTGGCAAGCGCCCTTATGGCGACTTGCACACGACGCCCAGGTCCCAAGGACGACTCCAACGCGCTGTGCTTACGCCGACTTGAACATGCTGCCCAGGTTGTCGGCGCTGAAGAAAGCCTTGAGCTGGTCCAGGCCCGTGGCGCCCAGCTCCTCCGGCGAGGGGAACACCGTGATGTTCTCCGCCTTGGTCCAGTCCTTGGGCGCGGTCTTGTCCTGTAAGGAAGGAGAGGGAGGGGTAGGGAGGGGCCGTGGGCGTAGGACCACCCTTGCGATTCCTGGCGAACTCGGGCCCCTGGGAGCGGAGGGGCCGAGGACTGGCCATCAGTGGTCCTCCTTCCCTCCCAGCTACCCTCAGGCGGAGCACAGGATGGTCTCGAGGCCATGCCGTCACCGGGAAGCGCCGTGGTATGCCGACGGCCGCGCAGCGCACCAGGGGCCCGGGCGAGCCCGACCCACATCATCCAGGAACAGGCATCTTGCTTCCTGCCAGCGGGCTACTAACGAGGCCGGGCCATCACACTCCCACCAGCGCCTCACCCGGATCTTGAACGCGTACTGGAAATCGGAGGAGGACGAGGCCGCGAACGGAGGGAAGTTCTTGCGGAGCTCCTTCTCGATCTTGCCCTTGTCCTGTGGCGGCAGGACGGCAGGGGCGCGGGGCAACAGCAGGTTGAACGCTGCACGCACACCACAGAGCTGGATGCGGGCAGCGTCCAAGGGAAAGGCGCGCCAGCTGTGCGGCAGGCGCCCATGTAGCGGCGCCCATGCAGCGGCGCCCATGTAGCGCTAGGCCACAGCAATAGGCGGCGGCGCTGCAGCTGACCGCAGCAGCGCTGGACCCCCCTGAGATGGACGGCTGTGCTGCGCAGCCAGTGGTGCGGCGGACCTCCTTCGGCAGCACCTGACACGCCACACCGGGCATCCGGCTGTCAGGCCAGGCGCGCTGGCTGCCGGTGCTGGGCTGCCACGGCCGTCACGCCAGAGCGCGCGCTCCAGGCCGCCGCAACGTGTGCTCCGTTAGCGCCCAGTTACGAGCACCGTGCGACCCGCGGCCATGGCTGCCCCGGCCTGCCCAACTGCAGGGCCGAACCCTGGCGGCTGGTACAGGCCGTAGGGCTGCCGGCACCACGACTACCACACCCGTGGGCATACACCGCGAACAGCCCCCGCGTGGACTGGGTGTCGAGTCCTCGCCGCGAGGAAGCATCGCCCGCGGACCCGAGCGCAATTAGGTTGGTCGCCAGCCGCTGCGAGACACGTGCACCTCCTCAACGCCGCTGCAGCTGCTCCAGCGCGTGCTGACAGCGTTCACTCTGTGTGCGGTCGGCGCCTCCTCTGCCTGACATGCACTCCGTAAGCTGCACGCCCGGCGGCTCCTGCCGCCAACTGTCGACAAGCAACATCTACCATCGCACGGACTGGCGCTGCTTTGCAGATAGCAGGGAAGCCAAGCGGCTTACTAAAATGCACGGCCAGACATCACGCGAAGCTGCCGATTGATGCCCTTTGACAGCAGGCGTACCTGGTACAGGCCCGATGCCATCTGCCAGATCAGGGTGCGGCCGTACAGGCGCATGCCCCACTCCGACTTGATGGCGTTGGCCAGGAAGTTAGACACCTGGTTGCCCTTGACAATGCTGAGCGGCACCCACAGCGAGGGGCCGACCATGGTGTTCAGCTGCTGGTCCTTGTACTGCGCGGGGGGCAAGCCGGTGGGGATGTGTGTGGAACGCGGGGGTAGGGGTTCGCGTGCGAACTTCAAAACCTCACGACGTCCGCCAAAGCCACCAACCTTGAGGCAGCGGAAGAAGATAACGAACTCCACGTTCTCAGGGTCGACGTCCGGCGTGGGCGGCGCGCTCTGTGGAATCGCAAATGGCAGCCACACGAACCCGCGGTCAGCAACTGTTCGGCCGATGATCACCCCTCCCGCTGCAGCAAAGTGGCTTACACGCTGCACCATCATCTGGCCGGGCATCGAGCCTTGAAGGCTCTTGCCCTTGCCCTTCTTGGCGAGCACCTGCAGCGACCAAGCGAGCACCACGTTAACGGAGTGGTTATAACAGTGTAAGCAGCTGCTAGATCACGCGCACCTGGACGGTGGTGCGGCGCGACGGGGCAGCGCTGAAGGGCGTCCGCGCCAGCGAGCGCCTGCGCCGAGGAGCATCAACCGGTCGCGAAACGTTCCTTGCTCGTATCAGGGAGCTGGGCCACGAAGCGCCGAGGGTGTTGCGATCGCAGCTCGCTGCAAGCCACACCTGGTGCTCGTGGGCGCCTTGAGCGCCTGACCACGCGACACGGCCGTCTGCATTGTTGCTAGGAAGGTGTGAAGTGGAAACTGATAACGGGGTGTACAATGTCTTCGTTCCACACACAAACAAGAGGGCCGTGGAAGCCTGCATGGGGCGGGGCGACCGAAGGTTTCCCCTCATGCTGAGTCGCTGACACCATTATTGCCCCTCGCCACCATCTCGTGACCCCACACTCCCCTCTCATCATCTGCGCGGTTACGTTGCACTTCCACAACAAGGGCTCAACATGCGGCTGTCTCAGAGCTCAGCCCGCTGCGGTGCTGGTCGCCGCTCAGCCGTCAATGTGCGGGCTCAGGCTGTGGTAGGTGGCAGAGTCCGCGAGCCAGCTGAGGTTTAGCGACCATCGGCTCAAGGTGTCGGAGCTAAAGCCTGCAGCCCTTGCCCATGCTGGTTGTGCCAATAAGTGGATAAATGCATGTGGTATCGGGGGCCCTGAATGCGGTACGCACCCGGAGCACCTGCGAGCGATGCCTTGCGTCTGCGGCATTGTAGGCGTCGCCCGCCGCTGCGTCCAGCGGGGCGGCCATGAAGACGGATGTGGCGCGCATTGCCGTGCTGGGTGCGTCAGGCTACACAGGCGCTGAGGTCGTGCGCCTCACGGCACTGCATCCGAACATCAAGGTCACGGTGCTTACGGGCGACAAGCAGGCTGGCAAGGTGCGAGATTGGCACCGATCACTTGCCACCTGCCTACGTTGTCCTGGGCACATCGGCTTTCTTTCGCCGGCGGTCACGTGCATGCGGAGCCCTTGTTGGCTGTGCGTGTCTCTGTGCCACTCCGCCCTGCCCCTGGCCGCACAGAACACCTTGTGTGATCTCGTCTGGTCTAGAGGCTCTCTGTCACCACCGAGCTGTCAGGGTCGGGCCACGCCCCGCACCCATTGGCACGATCCGCCCGTCGCAGGCCTTCTCGGACGTATTCCCGCACCTCGTCACCGCCACCAACGTTCCTAAGCTGGTCAAGATCGATGACGTCAACTGGAGCGACGTGGATGCCGCTTTCTGCTGCCTGCCGCACGCCACCACGCAGGTGCGCGCCCTTCCCCGCATCCGGCGCGGCTAGCCGGTTCCCGGCCACAGCCACGGCGACTTCTCTGCCCGCCACACGCCTCCGCTAGCCCTGCCAAAGCTGGCTACCCGCATGCGCGTGCGCCTGCGCGCAACCCTGCCCGCTGCCCTCCCGCGGCCCTCGCGCCCCGCAGGAGGTGATCAAGAAGCTTCCCTCCTCGCTGAAGGTGGTGGACCTGTCGGCGGACTTTCGGCTCAAGGACCCCGCCTCATACGCCGAGTGGTGAGATATAGAGCAGTCGGCTATCCTGCCGATGCGGAGCAGCCGGCTGTCCCCATGTCCAGCTGACAGCCCGGCACTGTCTGCCGCACCGCTGCGTCATCAGCAAGCTGGTCTAGGGAGGAAGCCGGTGGCCAGTGAGTTCAAGCCGGACAGCGGGCGATGACTCGACAATGTGTGCCAGCTGGGCCACTAGCGTGCTGCATGCTGGACAGCTGCGCTGCGACCATCGGTGGCAGTGCTTGACGGGCAGCGGTCTGGGCGCGGCCACCAGTCAGCGCCTGGTTGCCTGCCTGCCTCTGCCGCCCTCTGCACGGATGGAACGACGCTTGGAAGCAGGCCCGGCAGCTGAGGCGCCTTCCGCAAGCCCAAGAGCAGGGGCAGCAGCAGCAGCAGAATTCTGAGCAGCCGCCTCGCTGTTCGGAGCCGCAGCGCTGCTCCGGACCTGGCCGAGGAGCACTGTTATGCGACGGCTCGGCGCGTGCTCTGTCCAGGCGCCTGCGGCTCAGTGGCCCCAGCAGGCCCACCCAGGCCCAGGACGGGGTCGTGCAGGTTTCTGCTGCGAGCTCGCGACCTCTGCGGCCGCGCTTCACATGCCCTGGCATCCGTGGCAGCGGCCTCACAGGTCGCTATGGCGCAGCGGCAGCAGGAGTCATGTCAACTTCGTTTCGCCTCGCCAGCTGCCGGGTGTCCCGGCACTCAAGCTACCCCGGCCAACCGCCACGCACGCGCGCAGCCCATGCAGCGCCCCGCACGTCCAGCCTGCTGCGCCTGCCATGTGCTGATGCGCATGAGGCGCTCTCCGGCCCTCGCTGGGCTCCTGCCCAAGCCACGCAATGCTGCTGCGGCAGCGACACGCGACCCAATTTCCGGACGCGGCGCATCTCAACACCTTCCCCTGGCCCCCCTCCTGCCCTTGTGCCGCCAGGTACGGCCACGAGCACGCGGCCCTGGACCTCCAGAAGGAGGCGGTGTACGGCCTGACTGAGGTGTACCGGGAGCAGGTCAAGGGTGCGCGCCTGCTGGCCAACCCGGGCTGCTACCCCACCTGCAGCCAGCTGCCGCTGTACCCGCTGATCAAGGTGCGGGCGCAACGCGGGCGGCCGCGAGGTGGGCGGGGCGCGGCGTCAGCGGCGGCTATGGCAGCGGCTTGCGTGCGGGTGCCGGCGGGCCACTTACCTTCGGGCTGGCGACAGGCTGCGAGGTGGAGATGGGTGCTAGCGCCCTCGGCATGGGCATGGGTATGGACAAGGGCATGTGACAGGGGTCGCTCTGGCGCGGGGCTCGTGCGGCGATTCGAATGGGGTCATGGGATGCGCCGCTCGCACCCGCTGCCACGACCGCGCACCCGAGCCTCACCGATGGCCAGGCGGAGCACGTTACCCGGCTGCGAGCGAGCGTGCTCGCATATCCCTTGTCTGCCGGTCCCACCAACACCCGTATGCCCGCTTCCTCGCCCTTACTCCCACAGGCCAAGATGGTGCTGCCCGAGGACATTCTCATTGACGCCAAGAGCGGTGAGCATCGGAGACGGCGGCAGCTAGCTAGGCACGAGCGCACCTGCTGCTGCGAGGGCGGCAGCGGAAGCAGCGCCCCCGAAAGGCCCGGGATGGGGGTTGGCGCTCGTGGAGCGCACGGCCCTGCCGCCCTGCAGCTCTGTGAAGCGCGAGGCAGGGGCACACTGGGGGAGGGGGCGCACACCTCCTGCAGCTGGATACCAGGGGCTTTGTGCAGGGGCACTGAAACTCGCTGCGAAGGACTTGACTGGACCCGCGGGCAAGAAAACAGGGGCCGCGAGCGACCAGACCATGCGCGCCATCCAGCCCTACGCCCAGCACCCTTGCCTCAACGCCGCCCGCTGCACCCTCAACGCCGCATCCCGTCACGTCTGCCCGGCGCGCCCCTGCTCCCTCCCTTCCGCCCTTGCCCAGGCGTGTCGGGCGCGGGCCGCGCCGCCAAGGAGTCCAACCTGTACTGCGAGATCGCCGAGGGCATCAACAGCTACGCGGTGGGCAGCCACCGCCACATGCCTGAGATCGAGCAGGGCCTGTCCGAGGCCGCGGGCACACCGGTGCGCGTGTCCTTCACGCCGCACCTCATCAACATGAGCAGGTGCGGCGGCAGGAGGGACGGCGGCAGAGCGGCGGGATGGGGCCTGGGAGGCTGGGGGCTTTGAAGCGCCTGGGTGTGGGATGACGCCGGCGCCACGTCGTGGCCCCAGCCCGACCCCGACCCGCACCCACCTGCCGTACCTGCCGTACCTACCTGCCGTACTGTGCAGGGGCATGCAGTGCACTATGTACGTCAAGATGGCGCCCGGCGTGACTGTGGACCAGCTGCGCGAGCACCTGGCGGCCACCTACGAGGGCGAGCAGTTTGTGCGCGTGCTGCCCAAGGGCGTCATCCCGCATACGCGCCACGTGCGCGGCTCCAACTACTGCTTCATGAACGTCTTCCCCGACCGCCTGACCGGCCGCGCCGTGGTCATCAGCGTCATCGACAACCTGGTCAAGGGCGCCAGCGGGCAGGGCCTGCAGAACCTCAACCTCATGATGGGCTGGCCCGAGAACACGGCGCTGTCGCAGCTGGCCATGTTCCCGTGAGCGGGCGGCTGTGGGAAGGGCTCGGAGATGTGGGGGCGGGACAGGGGCCGCGTGGGGTGCGGGCGTACGTTGTGGTGTTGGAAGTTGTGGGTCGGAACGCGTTGGCGAAATGCTGCGAGGAGGTGGACGGGTGCTGTGGCGGGATAGGTGGTGGCAGGATGTGGGGGTGCGGCCGGTGGCAAGAGCCAGGAGCCGGGACAAGCGCAGCGATCGAATGAGGCATTACGGGCGGATAGCGGGTTGATGTTCGCTTGTGTGCAGCTATGCTCACCGAGGGTCTGCACATAGGGCAAGGCGCTGCACGGGGCGCCGGTGTGTTCACCTCGGTTGTAGCGGATTCCCTGGGTTTCAGGTAGGCGTGTCGGGCAGGGGAGTGAGGTGTCTCCCCTGGTATCGTGGGCATCCCGGTCCTGCGTAGCGGCCTAGGTGGCGTGGTGTTGGCTTGCAAAGGCTATCTCCTGTAATGTTCAACCTCGAATTCGTAGGTGCTGCATGCTACGGCTACGGCGTGCCTACGGAGGCCCAGCACCCCAGCTTCCAGCCGTGGCAGGCCGTGGCCTGACAGCTGTGGCCCGGCGCTGCTCTGTTTCGAGGGCTGTCCGTGCCGCCGGTTGCCGGCGTGCCGCTGGATAAGTAATGGGACTCCACAGGCCTCCGTGACCTGTACGGCAAACCCCCCGACCTCCGCAGTTTGTGCGACAGCGACCTGAGCGACGGCGGCCTCTACGTAGTCTGCGTCTGTAAGCTCAACATGCAACAT
Source organism: Chlamydomonas sphaeroides (assembly GCA_001662425.1). NCBI lineage: Eukaryota > Viridiplantae > Chlorophyta > Chlorophyceae > Chlamydomonadales > Chlamydomonadaceae > Chlamydomonas > Chlamydomonas sphaeroides. The sequence goes on along the minus strand of BDDC01000288.1, from coordinate 30,372 downwards.
GGCCCGTGAACCCTGGCTAGAGCATCTGCTGCGAACCAAGGCGATACGCAACTTTCTCGCCGCCTATCACGAGTCCGAATGGCAGGATGTCTGCAGGCTTCTCATTCTAAAATCAGTTGCAGCCCTTTCGCACACGGCCATTCCCATCGACGAGCTTCGCGCGCTCGCCTCTGACGGAGACACCGAGGAGCTTGAGCTACTGAGGGCTGAGGTGAGGGACGCGCTACCGTTGCCGAGAAGCTGTATGGGCGATGCACGCTTCGGTCAAACATGCGTAACGTGCTCTTCGCTTGTGGCGCTACCATTGCCACCACGCAGCCCGCAAAGCTCCAACGTCGCTTGCCACTCGGCGGTGAGTCGGTGTGGTCACCGTACCGTATCCGCCAACCCACACACTTTGGCATACCCATCGCCCCGCACCAAACTTCGCTCAGGTCGCGACGGGCGCCATGGGCCTGTACCTGCACTTCAAGCCGCCATTGGCGAGGAGCTCCGGGAGGACAAGGCAGCCGCGCACGTGGAGCTGCGCCACGCCGAGAAGTGGCTCCGCTACAAGGGTGCGTCGGGGTCGAGCCGCCCCAGGCCCACGGTGGCCCACCACTTGGTCAATATACTTACCCCGCCTTGCCTGCCGCCCTATGCTCCAATACGCAGGTGATGGCCTGGCGATAGACCCACAGGCAATGCCGGCCAAGGTAGCCTTCAAGGCTGCCGAGGCGGCTGCCCTGGACCACGCTGTGGGGCCGTTGGGCCGGGCGCCCTCGGAGTGGCGCAACGGCGAGCAGCACCGCACCTACTCGCCGCCCGGCAAGAAACGTGGACCCGTTCTGCCGGGTGTGTCGCCGACGCCGTGATGCTGTGGCATTGCTGGGTTTGAAGCCCATCGTTCGTATGGCCGTGCCCAGCTGTCGCGTGTTGGGCATGCTAGGTGTATGGACATGCCAAGCACGCGTGCGTACCACGCGAATCGTCCAGAGGACACACCAGCGAGCGCGACCGTCCCTGCCCTACCCACCCCGGCAGGTGCCGGACTCGCTGGCGCGCAGTACCCGTCCTGGTGGGGAGACGGCGCCGACTGGTCCGCCGACGGTGAGGCAGGCGGCGGCAGCCCTGGGCCGCGCTCGCGTGTGGCCCTGCGGCAGGATCGGCGGCCGCCGCGGCTGGCGTACTCGGTGCAACTGGAGCCAGGGCAGGTGCGCGTTGGCTGGGACCCCTAGGCGTGGCTCAGCCAGTTATCGTGCCAACCAGCATGTGGTCGCCCGTGCTCATGCGACATGCCTCGGCACACGGAGATTGCGCGCTGCAGCGCGATAGCAAACCCTGGCATCTCTGGCGCCGCGTCAAGACCCCAATGTGCATTCTGGCACCTCATTGCCCCCGTCTTCCGCCCGCAGCCGCTGTGGCAGGCGGACCGATACCACGATATGCCCAGCAGCGGCTACGGCCATCCCTCGGCGCAGGCCATGCCACCCCACTTCATGCCGTCTGGCCAGCCCGCGCAGCCCATGCCGCTCTTCCACCAGCTGCCGCCGCAGCAGCCGGCCGGCCCACTCTTCGCCGATCCCTACAGCGGCCCAGGCGCACCGTGGTCAAATGCCCCATCCGGTGGGCCGCAGCTGTACGTCGTACACCCCGGTGGGGGCCTGGTGCCGTACGGTGGCGGCGCAGCAGCAGGCGGCGGCGGTAATGGAGCGGCGGCGCAGGCCCAGCAGGCGGCAGCTAAGAAACCCAGCTGGAAGGTGGGCAAACCCTGTGGGCTGTGGGTCCGCTAGACGCTTCTCGTGAGATGCCCGCTGCTGTGCCCTCTGCGGCATGCCCGTTACCCACGCCGCTCGCCCTTCCCCTTCCGCTCTTGGCTGGGCAGAACATCCGCACCGTGAAGGCCAGCGCGCAGTCCCGAATCCGGGAGCAGGTGGAGGCGGACAAGGCGGCGGCGCGAGCGCAGGCCATGGCTCGGCAGCAGGCCGCCGAGGCAGCGGTGGGCGGTGGCCAGCGGCAGCAGGTGAGCGCACTGCCCGGCCCACTTGACCCAGATACAACAAGCATCCCAGGGACCTCCACTCGATTCGCCAGATACCGTGCCAGTGTTGGTGCATGGCGGTGCGCCGGACAGCGGCGGCAACGCTTGGCGCCTTGGCTGGCGGATACTGGTGCAAGCAAGCATGGGCCCCTGGCATGTTCGTGCAGGAGCGGCGGCCGGCCTCCGCCGCCAGTGCCTCCTCCGCGGGCCGTCACTCTGCGGGCGCGGCGCCGTCGGAGGTGGCGGAGAGCCTGGCGTCCAACCCGTACACGGCTTGGTTCATAGCTCCCCCGCAGGAGCAGCAGCAGGCTGGGGGGCAGCCGCAGGAGCAGGGCGGTCAGCCCGGTGCGGACGGCGCCGTGGTGGCGCCTGGGCCGGCTGCGGAGCCCAACCGCGCGGCGTCAGCTGCCTCCGCCTCCACTGCGGCCACCTCAGCGGCTCATGGCGGGGGCCGCATCCCCGCAGACCGGCCGCCCCAGCCGGCGGGCTCAGTCGCCTCCTCTGGCCCTGCCGGAGGCCCGCCTCCTCCCCCTCTCGGGAGAGGCGGCTGGCTAGGCAACGTAGGGCCGGCTCATGCTCCAGCAGCCGGCATGGCCCATGGCGGCCCCTTCAACGAGCCGTGGCCGGGACGTGGGCCGCCGCAACCTGGCGCCGGGGCCTACCCAGCCGGGCCTTTCCCGGCCGATGCTGGCGGGGCGTACGCAGAGCGCCGGGCGGCGTTGGGCGAGGGGCCCCAGGCCCCGCCAGGCGGCAGCACGGGCACCGGGTGGCTGCAGGGCCCGGCATGGGCGGCGCCATGGCAGCCGCCGGCCTACCCCCAGCCGCAGCAGGCCCCTCGCCCCTATGCCCAGCAGCAGCAGGAGCTGTGGCCGGGCTGGGCCGTTCCGTCTGCGCAGGGCCCGGCTGGAGGCGGCAGCGCTGCGGGCGGCGGCCGCGGGCCTTGGGAGGCGACGCTGGGCGCGGGCGCGGGCGGCGGGGGCTTCTTCGCGCCGCCGCGCATCAGCCCCAGGGCGGAGGCTCTGCGCTCCGTGCGGCCCGATGTGGTCAAGTGGTCCAAGTCGTGGGTGGGCGACTACGGCCACCTGGAAGAGCCCAGGTAGAGCAGGGCCGCGGGAACGGGACGGGGATGAAGGCTGGGGTATGCGATGAGGGTTCACCGCTCAGGGCACACATGGGACAGACTCTGCTCCGGTGCGTCCCAGCTTAACCGTAAGGGGTGCACAGGGGCTCCTTTGGCGCCCTGGGCGTTGGCGCAGCAGACGGCTACCGTATTGTGGAGTGGCAGAGCGCCACAGCGGCTGTTACATGCATGTGCAGGTTCCCGCCTACGCGGCGGCCCGGCGCGGAGGATCCGGAGGCGCGCGCTGCACGGCGCGCAGCGCCTGCCCAAGTCGCGGTGCCGCGCGGCGGAAGCAGCGCGGGGCCGGGCTTCACTGCGGAGGAGGCCCTCCTGGAGCGGCTGCGGCGCCTTGGCTGCAACGCCGAGGGCCTTAGCGCCGAGCCGGGGCCCGAGGCGGAGGCCATCCTCGGCTCCACCGCACAGGCGCCAGGGGACTTCGCTGCAGCTGCGAAAGAAGCCATGGCACGCGCCCGGGGCGCAGGAGTGGAGGCAGCCATTGCCGACGCCTTCGCCGCTGCAAACGCGGCACGGCAGGCGCGGGCGACTGCGGAGGCCGGCGCTGCGGGCGGCAGCGGTGACGGGGCCGCGACCGAGGTGGCGGCTGGGGCCCTGCGCACTGGCGGCGAGGCGGACGCGTCCGCCCAGGCGGTAGAGGCTGCCATTGCCGCGGCGGAGCGCGCGGAGCGGGAGTGGGGCAGGGCGCTGGGGCAGGTGGCTCGGCTGGCGGGCGGAGGGGAGCCGGAGCTGGGCGGCTCATGGGCAGCGCCCGGGGGTCCGGCAGAGGGGGCGGGCGGGTCGCCGGGGCACTTGGACGTGGCCGACATTGTGGGGCGCCCCTCAAGCCTCACCTACCAGTAGAGTACGGTGCATGCGCAAGGCGTGGATCCGTGTGGTAAATGAGTTTGTCGCGTTGCGGGGTGACGGGGGAAAGGTGGTTCAGGGCGTGGGCCGCACGCTTGGGTTCGTGCTCGAGCTCTCGTACAGGGGTTGGCGACCTCCTTACGCCCCAAGTGTAGCACATGTCCGTAGCCGGTAGCTTGCTGACACACGCATCCTGTAAATTCCTCGCTTCGTGGCCGACTTCCGCCGCTTGCAGCTGTCGGCGCGACACGGCAACAACGCGCGAGCTTTGCAACCCATCTGTGCCTCACAGCAGCTAGCTACGATTACATCATGCATAGAAAGACGGCAGTATCATTTACAGGCGGCAAGGACTCGAGCCTCGTCGCCCACATGCTGCTGAAGCCCAACATCGCGAGCGAGTTCAGCGAGACGTGGGCTGATGACCGTCGCGCTGACGTGCGCAAGCGGCTCGGCAAGTCACCGGAGTTGTTCCGTGTGCCAAGCCGTTGTCCGCCGTCACCGGCCTGCCTTGGCCACCCTGCGTCTCACGCCCCACGCTGCAATCCAACCCCTGGCCCCCTGCCTCACAGCGGACATCGCCGACTGCCAGCTCTCGCTGCTCGTCACCTTTGTGCCGGCGGGTGGCTCGCAGCCGTTCAAGGCCCACCCGCTGCCGCTGGTGCAGCTGCAAGCGCAGGCGAGGAGGGAGACGGGGAGGGGTTCATGTTTCCGCAATGGCAGCGGGTTGCAACGCGGTTGTAACCCAGGCTCGAAGCCACCCTAGCCTGGGTGCGGGCCGAGTCCAACCTGGTGTGAGGAAGCCCAACCCGGGTTAGTGCCGGGGGCTAACCCAGAAAGGGCCACGTCAAAGTGTCGATGTCTCAACCCAGACTTCGACCCGGGTTAGGGTGTGCTCCAATCCGGGATCCCATCCGGGCTAGCTCCTCGCATCCACCCAGGTGTGACCAAACCTGAGCCCGAGCTCCCCCGATGCCAATCACAACCCTTGGCTTCATTCTTCCTCTGAAGCCCAGGCTAGGCGCAGCGCAGCCCAGACCTGGCTTGAGCCCAAACCCCTTTGCCATCGTGCAAACCCAGGAACTGCTTGTTTGACGGGAACCCTGACCCCATGCCATGTCGCCTCTGCCGCAGGCGCTGGGCCTGCCGCATGTTGTGGTGGAGGTGTCCGCCTCGCCCACCTTCCTGGACTCATACCGGGCCGGCATGGCGCAGCTGCACAAGGAGCACGGCATCGAGGTGCGAGGTCCTCCGTCATCAGCCCTCGTCGCTTGCACTTATTGTGTCGATGTACCGTATCTACGACGGCTCGACAGGACAACCTGATAGGCTATATATAAGTTGACTGAGATGCAACGGCTGCCCACCCTGGGGCAACCTTCGGGTAGCGGGCCGCCCCTGCCCGTCCCACGTTGGAGATATCGATGAATTCACGTTTACGCAGGTTACAGATATTTCTCCTTTGACTTCGTTCTGGCTTGTTATAGGAGTGTAGTCGCAGCACCTGCGGCGGTGCCAGGGGCAGGGTCTAGCCGCCAGCGCGACGCCTCGTCAGGCGCCAGGCACCGCGGGGGTGCCTGCCCGCCACCGCGTCTGCCTCGGTGCAGCCGGGGTTTGACACGTGCACACGCCCGCAGCAGCTGCAGGGCGCTGCTGGCCCTGACCATGATGGCCTGCGGATGCCATGCTCTGTTTGCACCGCCTCGCCGAAGCGGGAGCGGCTCGCCTACCTGCTGCAGCCGCAACGTCCCGTGCCGCCACCCCCTGCCGCCATCCCCTGACGCCACCTCCCCAATCGCTGCCACGCTGCCACGCTGCCAGGTGCTGGCCACGGGGGACATGCTGGACGTGTGCAGCAACTTCATGCCGCGAGCAGCCGAGGTGCGGGCAGCACGGGGACGCTGCGTCCGGCCTCTCTGCCGCCGCACGAGCCCCCCCACGCCGCACGAGCCCCCCCGCCTCACACCTCCTCGCCCCTCTCCCGGCGCCACCACCAGCCCTGCCTGCTCCCGTCCGGCTGCCCGTGCCCCTGCAAACAACGCTCAAACCTCTGCCGGCACCGCGCCCAAGCAACCTGCCGCTGCCGACCGGCCCCATGTCGCGCAGGGCAGCGGCCTGGAGCTGGTGAGCCCGCTGTGGGACATCGAGCGGGGGCTGCTGCTGGAGCTGGTGTGGAGCTACGGCATGACGCCGTTGGTGACCTGCGTCAACGCCACCAAGTTCGCAGCGGCGGCGGCCGCAGGCAGCAGCAGCGGGCAGCCGCCGGCGGACGAGGAGGCGTGTGGGGCAGCAGGAGAGGGGCGCGACGCCGCGGACGCGGTCGTAGCCGTGGCGGAGGCGTCGGGGCGGGAAGCTGGAGCCGCGTGCGGAGCCGCGGTGGTGGGGGGCAGCGGGGAGGCGGCGGGGGCTGGCGGCGGCGGTGTGAGCGGGCTGCTGGGGCGGGTGCTGGACCGGGCGCTGCACGCGGCGGTGCTGGTGCCGGCGGTTGCGAGGTTCGGCATTGACGAGGCGGGGGAGTTGGGAGAGTTCCACTCGATGGTGCTCGGGAGCTCGCTGTACGGCAGCGAGCTGCAGGTGGACTTCGAGGCGCGGCGCGAGGGGGACTACGAGTACCTTGCCATTACGTCCGCCGCGCTGGGGCCGGCGTGCAAGGCCGTGAGTTAGAGCCAGCAGCTAACGTAGAACTGGTGCCGTGGCGTAGTGAGCAAGCTCCCCATGTGGATGGGGGCGTTCGTAACATCTTGGGTATTAGTGTCGATGGGGTTGCCGCGCGACGCAACGGATAGCAGTTGGTGGTGATGTGAGTCACCATAATCCCGGATCGGAAGTGATCGCATGATTGGCAAGTCGGCATGAACTGTGTTGGGAGCGAGGTGTGTGTGTCTGGAGAACTGAGAGTTGGTGTCTGAAGTGGCGACCTTGCTTGGGGCGGGGAGTCCGGGGGACCGGGCGGGTCCCGCAAGACACGAACCCTGGTGTGCCGCACCCATATATACGATCCCAAGCACATCCAGCAGCAGGCTGAGCACCATTCGACCCAGGTCATACGCAGAGCACACTTTCAACGTCGCAGTGAACCTTGTGCTTTCGTTGCGCACGCCGGGTACCACCGCCCGGCCTTCAAGCGTCCCCTTTCAATCTTTTTATGCCCATTGAAGACACTACAGCAAGTACCGACCAACTTCGGGCTGCAAGTGGTGCTTCCGCGAGCGAGAATGGACACGAACGCTCTGTTGGCCAAGCGGCCAAGCTCGGTTTGAGCAATGGTAAGTCCTCAGAAGTTTGACATTGCCTTCTGGTGTTGTGAAGCCCTAACCGAACGCTGCCGACTGACACTCTCCGCGCTGCCGTCGCATGCAGAGCGATCGCCAGATGGCGCATCACCTGACAGGAGATCGCAGCCAGCGTCCCAGGTGAGCGCTGCAAGCGGGAACTAGCGCGACCGGGAGATGACAGTTTTCAGCGATCGCGCCGCGCTGCAAGGCCATGTGCAGTACTTCAACCGGCATGCGAACGCGTTGTTGAGGATTTGGCTCATATAAAAACTGCGTGACGTCCGCGCGACTGCTGGTGGCTGCTATGTTCCATCCAGCAGGGCCGAGGCCGTGGGCCGGGTGGCGGTCGCGGAGGACCCTCCATGAGAGGCCCCGCCCAGGAGCAGCGCTATCCCGATCGGTGAGATGGCAGCAGACTCCATCTACTGTCGCCGCTGCGCCCAGGAGCCAGGTCTCACACCGTGCCGTGCCCTCAACGCCTGGTTGCTTTCCAGTCAACCTTCCTCGGAAGCCACCGCCGCGCCTGCGCCAGCAGACGCCACCGCCTCGCCCGCTGGCGGCGGCGGCCGCGGTGTGGGCGGCCGCGGTGGGCCCCGAGGCGGCGGCGGCGCTGGCGCTGCCGCCGCGGGCCCGATGCCCGCGTCTGGCGGCCGCGGTGGCGCCGCCGTCTCCAACGCCAACCATCTCCTCAACTTTCAGTACGACTCAGCGAGGCCGACCGGCCGGGTACGTGCCGTCACGCGTTACACATCCGGCCGGACACACGCGTCCGCGGCGCACGTGTGCGCTCCGCGGGCTTCCAAGGCGCCGCCCTGCTCCTGGCCTACTGCGGCAGACGCGGCAGCTGTCACTCCCAAACACCGGCCGCGGCTGCAGCCTGGCGGTGCCTGGTCCGCGCCCGCGCGGCGCTGGCAGTCCTGCTGCTACTGCTGGGCGGACCGCGGGCTGCGGCGCTTGCGGGTGCTAGGGGAGCCGCGCCGCAGCACTTCAGAGGGATGCAGGCTCGGCGAGTGGCGCGCCGATGTGCATCGGGGCTGGTCCACCGGGCGCAGGCGTGGGCGCCAGGAGAGGCCGTTCTTGTCGCGGCCTGCCTGCCCTCAACTGAACGCGGCATGGCCGCTGCCATGGCCCGAGATGCCGTTGCTGGCGTGGCGCTGTCGGCAGCCCCCGGCTGACAGCCCCGGCTGTGCTCCTGCGTCCGCAGGGCGGCGGACGTGGCGGCGGCCGCGGCGGCGGCTCTCGCGGCGGCACCGCCGGCGGAGCCACGTCGAGCACCGTCAACCGCCGCGGCGCGTACGGCGCCAAGTCGTTCCAGAAATACGACAAGAACAAGTTCCTGCAGGTACGGCACCTCACGGCGGGCGGGGTTGTGGGCTCGTGCGGGGTAGCCTTGACGGCAACCCCCGGCCGGGGCTGCTAGCGCGACTGGGTGCCGTTGCGGCTCGCGGGCCCCTGCACGACCCCCGCCTCATGCCGCCCGCCCCGCTGCACCACTTGCCAGGCCAACTTCCGCTTCCTGGTGTCAGGTGGGCCCATGCGGCGGTGCGGCAGTGGGGCCAGTGGGGCCAGTGGGGCCACGTCGCAGAGACGCTCGCAGGAAGTGGCCCTCCGGTGGGCGACTTGCACGCCCCGTCGGCTGACCCCCGTCCAGGAAGTGGCCCTCCGTCCGCCCCCCCGCTCCTGCCCCCCCTAGATGCGGTGGATGTGTCTGCCTACACGGCGGATGCGGACAAGATGTTTGACTGGGACGACGTGCTGCAGGTGGGGGCTGGGGCCGGATGGAGTTGGGCGCCCCCGCCGGCCGCCCATGGTCGCCCGCACGTGCCCCGCGACCTCGCGCCGTGGCTCCTGCTGATCCCTCCCCTCTCGATTGCGTGCCTCCTGCCCCCTTCTGGCCCCCCCTCGGCCCCTCTCTGCTGCCCCTTCTGCGCCCCCGTTCCCCTGGCCCCAGGTGGAGATGGCCAGCACGGTGCCGGTGCAGTGCCCCATATCGCTGGACAGCCCGCCGCTGTGCCCCCAGGTGCGGCCCCGCCACGCAGAGGTTGCAGCGCGCCCCTCGCGGCGTGCTGCTGCTGGCCCCCCGGCCCAGCCGCTGCCGCCGCCGCCCCCGACCACCGGTACCCCTCCCCTGCCCTTCGCCGCTCCCTCCCTCCCCTGCCCGCCCAGATCACGCCCTGCGGTCACGTCTTCTCCTTCCCCGCTATCATGCACCACCTGGTGCACCACGGCGGCGAGCAGCTGAGGTGCGGCTGGGGGAAGGCAGGGAAAGGGGAAAGGAGGGGGAGGGAGGGCGGGGGCCCCGAGCAGCATGTCTGCCAGCCCAGCCAGCCACCGCCCTGCCCCTGCGTCCACACCGCCCGCCGGCAGTCTTTCGGAGTCCACACCCCCTCCCCGCCTGCCCCACCCGGCACCCCCTCCCCGCCTGCCCCCACCCGCCTGCCCCCGCCCGGCACCCCGCGCAGGCGCTCCGCGCCCTGCCCGCTCTGCTTTGCCCCCGTGGTGGCGCGCGAGCTGCGCCTGGTGCGCGTGCGGCGCCAGAGGCCGCCCGCGGTGGGGCAGCCGCTCACGCTGGCGCTCATCCGCCGGCCCAAGACCTCCATACTGCCGCAGCCCGTGGACCCCGCGGCGGCGGCGGCCGCGGCGGCGGCGGCAGCCGGGGCCGGCGGCGGGGGCGGCGAGGGAGGGGCGGCCAGCGCGTTCGACGCCAACCCCTTTGCCAAGTTCGTGGTGGCGGGCGAGGGCGCGGCGGCGGAGCTGTGGGCCGACTCGGCGGCGCAGCTGGCCGAGTGCGCCATGCAGGTGGGTGCGGGGGGGGGCGCGTGTGTTCAACTTCAAGGAAAATAATAGAGTACCGCCGCGCATGTGTTTACTTTTAGGGCCGTCAAAAAGTACCGCACGTGTGTGTCGAGCTCGTGTTCGTGCTCGTGTGAACGTGTGTTTTGGAGAGCCGCCCCGCCCGCCCCGTCACACGGCCGTGCCACGCGCGCCCACCCACACGGTGACGACTTCACGCGCCGCGCCCGCTCCCTGCCCGCTCCCCTCTGCACCCCGGCAGCTGGTGGCCGAGGGCGGCTCCGACGCCGCCCACGAGGCGCCGTACGTGTACGGCGCCCTGGACCAGCTGGCGGCCCGGGCGAGGCGCTGGGCGGAGCACCGGCAGGAGGCGCTGGCGAGCCGCGGGCCGGGGGGCGCGGTGGCGGGCGCGGCGGCGCTGGTCGGGGCGGGGGGCCGGGAGGGGCCGTCGCCCGAGGCGGTGGGCGCAGAGGCGGAGGCGGCCGTGAAGCGGGTGCGTCGATGGGGCAAGGGCAAGGGGGGAAAGGGGAGGGGGAGGGGATGGGCAGCAGGGGAGGGGGCGGTGGGTCGCCTGAGGGGGTTGGGGTCGCCTGCGGCGGCGCGGGCCCGAGCGGCCGTGTGCTTGTGTGGCAGAAGCGCTGGAGCCTCTGACCGTGGACCTGCCGCCCTACTGGGGCTGGGGGCCCTGAGGGCCCTTTACCCTCGCGACCGTCGACCCTGGCGCCCGCCCCCCACCCCAGATGTTCACCGCGGCGGTAGGCGAGGTGAACGCCGCCCGCGACGCCGCCGTCAAGGCCGCCGCCCTGGAGCAGGCCTACCCGTCCTTAGCGCACGCCGCGCCGCCCGCCGCCGGCCTCCAGCAGCAGCCCCAGCAGCGCGCCAAGGCGCCGCCGCCCCCACCCGCCCCCGTCAACCCGCCAGCGCCCGCCCCTGTCCCTGCGCCGGCTGCGGCCGGCAGCATCGCCGCAGCCGCCGGCCCGGCCCCGGCACCAGCGGTGCCGCTGGAGCGGCCGGCGGAGGAGGCGCCCCCGGAGGAGGCCTTCTTCCCGGAGGAGCGGCTGCCCTTTGACGCGGCCTTCTCCGACGACGACGGCGCGGAGGGCGCAGAGCCCGCAGACCCCGCCGGCGCCGAGGCGCCCGCCGGGCCGACCTCGCCGCCGACGTCGCCCTTTGCCGGCGGCGCCGCCGACGCGCCTGGCGCTGACGCCGCCGCCGCCGCCGACGGCGGCGTCTACGGCTCCGCGCTGCAGTCCGCCTCCAGCCTGGGCGCCGGCGGCGGCGGCGGCGGCGGCTCGCTGCCCGGCGGCTCGGGCGGCGGCGGCGCGGGCTCGGAGGGGCTGATGGGTACGTCGCCGGGCAGCAGCCGCCTCAACACGCCCGGCACGCAGGTGGGGGACTCAGCGGGCGGGAGCGGGGGTTGGGATGGGATGTGTCGGGGCTGCTGGGCAGTGGGGCAACTTGGGGCGGATGCGCGGCTTCCGCAAGCCTTTGCTGCCCTCGGCCTCCTCCTTGTCGGCGGCGCGTATGCTTGGGCAGCGGTGTCAAAGCCCCTCGCGAAGCCCGGTCTGCATCGCCCCTCCCCCTTGCTGCGCCACGGCGAGTTGTGCACGTACCCGGCAGTGACACGAACCCTAACTCTCCGCGCCTCTTCCCCCTTTACCCACGCGCCCCCCTCGCTGTTCCCCCGCCCAGGGCGAGTTCTACACCTACCAGGCGGTGGACGGCTCCTGGTACTTCCTGCATCCGCTCAACCTGCGGTAGGGGCCGGGGCGGTGGGGAGTGAGGCGGGTAAGGGCGCAGCTGGCAGCGGCTCGTGGGGGCTGCATGGCCGCGGGTCCCGGCGCTCATCCGCAGCCCATCCGGCTCCTCGCTACGCTGCTGTACCTCCCTCGCCCCCTGGCGAGCCCCTCCCCGTCCCGCCCCTCCCGCCACCTCCCGGCCCCGCCAGCTGCCTGCTGGCCGCCCACGGCTCCTACGAGTGCTGCCCGCCCGTCATCACCGCCAAGCTGCTCGAGGTGGAGGACGTGGTGCAGGTGGGGCAGGCAGGGAGGGCGGGCGGGGAGGGCTCCCGAAAGGCTCAAGACAGCTGGCAACCGCGTGGGGTCGCTCAATGTGGGGCTCCGTGTCGTGCCCATCCGTAAGCCCGCCCATGAACCCCACGAACCCTGCACCGCCCCTGCTTCCCCCGCGACCCCAGCTGGAGGCCACCCGCCGGCGCTGGCGCTTCCTCAGCCACTTGCCGCTGGCAGGCGCTTTCCGCCTGTGCGAGCTGGCCCTAGGGCCGTCGCTGGTGCCGCCCGATGCGCTGGCGCCTTTCGCCGAGGAGCTGGCGGCTCGCGACAAGCGGCGGCGCCGCCAGCGCGCCGACGAGCGCCGCCAGGCCGCCGCCGAGGCTTCGGCGGCGGCGCGCGCGGCGGCGGCGCGGATAGGCCCCAGCCCTGAGGAGCTTCAAGCCATGCCGTCGCTCAGCGAGGCGCTGGCCGGCGGCGGCGGCGGCGGTGGCGGCGGGCTGGCGGCGGCGGCGGGCGCGGCGGCGGCGGCGCTGGCGCGGGAGATGGCGCTGTCGCCGTCGGAGGTGGCGGAGAGCATCGCGCTGCAGGCGTCGCTGGAGGACGCCGCCAGGGCCGAGGCTGCCGCCGCCGCCGCCAGCGGCGGCGGCGCCGGGGTGTCGTTCGCGCGCATCACCAAGATGGGCTTCGCCGCCACTGGCCCCGCCCTGGGCAGCAGCCCGCCGCCGGCGGCCGCCGCCGCGCCCAGCGGCGTCTGGGGCGCGCGCGCCGCCGGCAGCGGCAGCGGCGCCGCCAGCGGTGGGACGCCTGGCGGCAGCGCATGGGGCAGCGGCGCCGCGGGCCCTCCAACGGCCAGCCCGGGAGGGGCCTGGGGCGGCGGCGGCAAGGGCGGCGCCGCTGCCGTCAAGGCGCCTGCGGCCGGCGGCGGCGCCAAGCCAGCGGCGGGGGCGACCGACGGCGACGCCGGCGGCGCCGGTGGTGGCGGCAAGAAGGGCAAGGCCGCGGCCAAGGGTGTCTTGCTGTTCAGCACCGGGCAGCAGCGGGGCCGTGGCTGAGGAGGGTCTGCTCACGTGTGGGGGTGTGGGGGTGTGCGTGCTGCCGTTGTGTGTGAGGTCGCACGGGTGAGGCAGCATGCGTGGGTATGGGTGGGTGGGTGGGCGGCAGGGGCCTGGGTTCGTGGCGGTTCCTGCGTCCTGCCTTGGTGGAACGCGCGGGGTGAGGGAGCGCTTGTCGGGTTTGGGCCTGTTGCTGGTTGCGGGTGGCCGCGGGAGCGGGGGCGCTCCGGGCTGGTGAGGCCCTCGACGCACAGGCGGGGCGGGGCCTGTCCCCGTACGTAGCAGGGGCCGCTGGGGCCGGGGCCGCGTCGGGCTAGCGCCGGGCTGCACCCTGGCTGCAGCGGGCTGAACGACATGTATTGGGGGCCAGGGTGGTGGCGGGTGTGTTGGGGGCCGTATTGGGTGGGGGCGGGCGAGAGCCGCAGCGTTGGCAGCAGCCGCCGCCGGGTGCGGCGCTGCCACGCGAAGGGCCGCCCGCGGCGAGGCGGGGCATGCGCTGCCGTGGGAGGGAGGCACAGCTGCAGGGGAGGTGCGGAGCGAGCGGGGGAGTTGCGGGATGGGGATGGCGCCGGGCGGCCCTCCGTCGCTCTGGGGTATGCTTGGATGCCGCCGTGGATGCAACACACACGCTTCCCGGCCCTGACTTTCGCACGCTGCACGCGCGGTAGCTCAGATCGTAAATCAATGGCTGGATACCCGCGCGCACCCGCGAGGCGCGCGCACAACATATCTGCACACACAGCAACTATTTGAACTTTCAACTGAACACAGTGCAGTGTCTATCTAGGGCTTGATCGGCGGCGCGGCGTCCCAAGCGCACACCGCTCGAGATCCGCGGCGCTTGGGGGCTGCTGCCCGCAGCTGCAGACCAGGACATGGCCCCGACGGACGCCGCGCATGCGAACGCGCTGCGGTCGCCGAGGAACACGCTTGCCTGCTCCTGTTTGCTCAACGCCGCAAGCGGTGGGTGGCGGGGGCCGCAGGGGCCTGTGAGGACCTGTGTTGTAGGCATGTGGCTTCCTGACCGCACCAACTGCCAAGGGGTACGCTGGGAGGTGGGGTAAGCCTGCCTACCCCCATCGTGCGCAGCTGCCGCCTGACCCAGCCATCAAGTGCATTCTCACTGTAAAACCAACGTGGGAGTCAGTGGAGCGTACCATCCACACGGGCGTTCCGTCTCTTAACTCACGCGAGGGCGCACGAGGGCTCATACGCTCTGCCGCATACCGCGCAGCGGCTTTGGATGCTGCCAGCTCCGAGGCCGTTACACCGCCAGCCGGGCCATCTCCTAGGGCCGCCTGGGCCTCAGGCGCGCGGCGGCCGTGCTCACCCCGAGCCCTGCGGCCCAAGGCAGCCGGCACCGCGTCCAGCGCTGGCGGCTGTGGAGCAAGGCCACAGGCCCCTGCTCCGGTGTCGGGACGCCGCCGGTGCGGCCCTACGCCGAGCTAGCGAGGCAAGGCCACGGACGGGGCAGCGAGGGGGCAGCGAGGGCGGCCGCAGCGCAGCAAGCCCAGGCCAACCACTAACCAAACCGCAAACGCATGACGTAAGCGTACGACGAACACAAACGGGAACGGGTCACGAAGAAAGAATGACGAACGCTGCCGCGCGCGCAGCGCAGCTTGGCGTGCCCAGCTGTGCGCCTCTGTGCGCAGAGCCGTCGGGGCCTGGCACCGCCCCACGCCGCTGCATCCTGCCAACCCGCTGACGGCGGGGCCATGTCCACAGTGCCTAATCACACGGCTCGCAGTCCTGCAAACATATGTATGCACAGTCCATGCCTCGTGCGTTGCCTGCCTGCCACTACCCACTGCACCCTACCTACGGGTACCCACACTTCGCTTGCGCCACTGACTGTGCCTCTGACTGCCGTGCTCTCACGGTGGCCTAGCTGCTGCTGCCGCGCTCCTACACATCGCACGACACGTCGCGACAGCCTGCGTTGGCGCTCACTGCAACCCTGCCCCAGTCCAGCCACCCGTGCAAGATCCCACCCCTGGCGACCCGAGCCTGCAAGCCGGTGGTAGGCCAATGCGCGGGCATCAACCAATGGCCCCCGGCGCCGGGTTGCGGCGGCCCTCCAACCGGGGTTACCGCCCCCGCCGCTGCAGCGCCCGCGCGCGCCACTCTAGCGGCGGCAGCGGCTCCAACGAGCTCGAGTTAAACGAGCTCGCATAACTCGAGTTGCTCGAGTTGGACGGCACGAAGTCCAGCACCAGGGTCGCCTCGCTGGCCGCCGCTGCCGTCCCCGCCTCCGCCGCCGCTGCGACCCAGGAGCCCCGGCCGGCGATGGCTGCGGGCACGAAGCCCGGCGGCAGCATGAGCTCGAAGCTGGTCTCGGGCGCTGCCAGGAACGGCAGCGGCGGCGCGCTGCGGATGGTGACGCCGCCCAGGCTGAGCTGAAGCGCCTGGGGGAGGGAGGAGGGAGAGGGGGGCATCATGGTGAGACGGGATGCACTGACGCAGACGCGGCCCCGTTGCTGCCGTCTCAACCCTGATACCGGGGGCGGGTGGGAGAGCGGCACGGGGCGGGGCGGGGCAGGGCAGGGAGGCGCAAGGGTGGCGGCGGTGGTAGGCTGTCACAGGGCAGGGCACGGAGGCGGGTAGCGGGTGCTGAACGATCTGAACAGAGTGCTTGCCGCCCTTGTCGCCCACTTTCGTGTTCGCTTGAAGGGTCAGCGCCACCCGCTCGCACCTGGCCGCCGCCATCGCGCACGCGCAGCACAAAGCGCTGCATGCCGGCTCCCTCGGGCGTGGGCGACGCCAGGAAGCCCTCGGCCCACAGACGGAAGCGGCTGTCACCGGCCGGCGCCGCCCCGGACCCCTCGGCCTGCGGCAAAGCCGGAGCCAGCGGCGCCGCCAGCCGCGCGGCTAGGCCGGGGCCCGAGGCGGCGGCGGTGACCGCGGCGGTGCTATTAACGCAGGCGGGCGAGGCCAGGACGAGTTTGGACAGCGCCGGGCAGAGGTGGCCGGGCGTGAGGGCGTCGGCCGCAACCGTCGCCGCCACAGCGCCGGCGGGACCGACCTGTGTCAGTGTTGTGGAGGCGGCAAGAGCGAGGTGGGGTGACAAGCGGCCACAGACTGATCGTGATAGCTTGCGAGGACTGAGGACCAGGGTGCATGTGCGAGGTTGTGCGAGGCGGCTTGAGCAGTTCATTGCCAGTCAGCATTGTCACAAGCCACTACAGCTGCTGCTAAGAGGACAGAAAGCCGTCACCATCCACGGCCCGTTTCCTCCCCGCAGGAAGCCCTGCTACGCAATGCACCGCACCTGGCTCGGCACGAACCCGCTCGCGCCCAGCCACCCGGGGCCGGGGCCTCCATGAAACCAGCCCCGCGCCGCTGCTGGCGGCTGGACGATGGGCTCCGTTGGCAGCGCGTCGGAGGTGCCGTTGCCCAGTGGCGGCGAAGCGGCCGCGGCCTCCTTCACCGGCGGCGGCGGTGCGCCGCCGGTGTCACCGGCGCTGCCCTTGCCGCCGGCGTCAAAGCCCTTGCCGCCGCCGCCGTCCGTGCTGCTGCCGCCGCCGCCGCTGCCGCTGTCGGCGCTGACGAAGGTGGCGTTGCGGCGCACCACGGGTATGGGCACCAGGAAGGAGGCGAAGTCGAAGGCCAGGGGTTTAGCAACGGCCCGGTCGTACAAGCCCCAGCGGACTGTGTCCGCGGTGACGTGGCCCTCTGCGGAGAGGGCGCGGCGTGAGGGCACGGCGGGGCGGGGCGGCCGGGTGTTGTGCTCCGAGCCGTGGCTTCCGAGGCAGCCCCAAGGGCCACAGCCGTGCAGCATGCATTCACCAATCGCCAGGGTGCCCCGCCACGTGGACGCGTAGTGTTGGTTCACAACATGGTGGCTGACAACCCCACACAGCCACCCATTCATTTGACGATTCCAGCCTCCGGCACGCCCGCCCCACCCCGGCCAGCGCACCTAGCACCAGCAGCTGATAGTGGCCCGCCAGGCTGGTGGCGGTGGCGGGGAAGAGCCCCGGCCAG
Source organism: Chlamydomonas sphaeroides (assembly GCA_001662425.1). Classification (NCBI taxonomy): domain Eukaryota; kingdom Viridiplantae; phylum Chlorophyta; class Chlorophyceae; order Chlamydomonadales; family Chlamydomonadaceae; genus Chlamydomonas; species Chlamydomonas sphaeroides. The sequence goes on along the minus strand of BDDC01000288.1, from coordinate 13,252 downwards.
GGGGTGGACGAGGGGTACTGCTTCATTGGGAGGGCAGTGGTGCTCGACAGAACCTGCGGATGGAAACGGAGTGAGGCGGGGCGCGGGGGAAGAGCCGCGTGAGCATTGTGCGGTGGCGGAAAGCAAGCTGCACGACTCGGCCATAACTCGGCACGAGCCCCGAGTCCCCTGCCCGCTATTCGCAATGCCCACAGCCTCCTTGCTACCTGGGCACAGCCCTAGCAGCTAGGTAGAGCCGCGTGCCTCCCCACGCGCACTGACGCCCACGCGCACTGGCCTGGTGCACTCAAAACAAGACGGTCTTGCGCACATAGCACGACGGAGGGCCCCAGCGCAGGCGAACCAAGCCACACGTCCGCACACCCACACCCACACCCACGCACTCTCCGCCCGCCTGCCCTTTTCCTGCGCTTCCTCCCCTCCTCACCCGCTGGTAGCCCAGGTGTATGCTCCAGCTGTTGTCCTCGCCGCTTGCTCCCACAGCATCCAGCGCATTGCCCCTGCGCGCAGTGAGGGTGGGGCCGGGGCCAGGGTGTCAGCCATGCGTGAGTTAGCAGCCGGGCGAAGCGCACGGGGTGTGAGCCAGGGCAGGCGCACGGGCCATGCGATGATGAGCGCCCACCGCCGACTCCTGCCGCCTCACGTGCCAAAGGGTCGGGACGTGTACGTGTAGCACCGGAAATAGAGCGGCTTGCCCAGGGTTGCTGGCTCGTTGTAGAGGAGCTGCGGGGGGAGGGCAGGAGTGTGTGGGGAGGCAGGCTGGGTTAGTGCCGGCAGGGCCACATGTGGGCGAGCCCAGGCTGGCGCCGGCGCTGGCGCCGTTGCGGGTGGTGCGTGAGGGTGCTGGGGGAGGGGAACACGGGGACGGGGATATGCGGCGGGTGGGGCCCGGCGGGAGCGCAGGGGGGGAAGGAGTGTATGTGTGGCAGGCTGGGCCGCGGCGCCCGCCCCAGGAGGCGGCGGGCAGGTGGTGCTTTTGGTGCTTAGCCACTCAAGGAGTGGGGGGAGCAGGTGCACCACATGGGAGGGGCGCGGCCAGGCCAGGTGAGCGGGACAGCTCCTTGGCCTCTGGCCCCGCAGCGGCCCGCAACGGCCCGAGCGGCTTGGTCCTGCCCTGCCCGAGAGACGCGCACGCTTCCGTGAGGGCCCTTGTGTGTCGGTTTCCAAGCTGAAGTAACACGCCCCGCTCGGCACGCCCCGGGTTGGTGACGGACTGATGATGCGTTGGTGTGAGACCGGGGGGCGAGGGCGCGGCGCAGGCCTGCGCTCACCTTGAAGTCAAACGCGGCCCCCATGTTGCAGGGGCTGCCCAGGCGCTCATGCACGCTGCAGTTTAGGTGCCAGCCCTGCGAGTAGCCCTGAGGCGAGGAGCTGGTGGCGCCCAGGAACTGCGGAGGGGCCGGGGGCCAAGGGGTGTACCGAGGCACGGGAAAGTGGCGAGGTGAGGGCTGACACGGCGCGTGGTGCGCGGAAGGGAAGTGTGGGCGGCCGCCATGCCCGGGGGCATCCAGGCCGGTACGCTGGGACAGGGGGCAGCGCAGGGTCGAGGTGCGAGGTGGGAAGGGGAGTCGGGCGGATGAAGTAACACAGGGCTGGGTGGCGGGCATGGAGGTTGGGCAGCAGGAAGGGCCGCTGGGGGAGGCGGCGGCAGCCGCTAGCTGATAAGCACTCCCTTTGCAGCGCTCCCGCTGCCCTGCCTTGCCGGTTAGCGAGGCAGCAGCTCCAGGACTCCCGAGTAAGCCCTCCTGGTCCGATCCTCCGTGGTCCTCTCCTTACGCCTCCTGCAAGCACCCCATCCTGCACGCCCCTTGCGCCACCTCCCCATGCTGCAAGCTCACCGGCGGGGACTGCAGATTGGCGCTGGGCAAGCGCCAGCTGAGCAGCGGCTGCTGCGGCAGCGCCGCCAGCACGGCCGTCAGGTTGTCGCGGCCAAGGGCGGACACGCTGGGCCAGGCGTGGCACTGCATGCCCGGCACGTACCCTGCTGGCAGCCGGGCGGGCAGCGCGGGAGGGTTGAGGGGGGGGACGGCTGGTCAAGAGGGGGCCACAGCACAGCCAGCATATTGATCACAAGACGGGGGCATTGGGGCATCCTGCTTACGGACGCGCCATGCACATGCGCCGCTTGGCGTCATTGCCCCTGCACGCGGTTGCGGGTACTGGTGTGGCTGCCGCCCGGCCTCGCACCTGCCGCCCCCCTGCTGGGCTGCCACAGGTGGCGGCTGGCCACCAGTGGCTTCAGGCTGGTGAAGGTGCTGGAGCCGCAGGGCGCCCAGCTCAGCTGCAGCCCCGAGGTGGAGGTGTTGGGCAGAGCAAAGTGGAGGCGCAGCTCCAGGGAGGGCGGCAGCGAGGAGGAGGAGGAGGAGGAGAAGGGGTCGAGCGAGCCGAAGGTTACGCAGGGCGAGACGCGGGCTTGTTGGTAGGCGATGCTGGCGGGGTCAAACACGTCCAGGACCTGAGGGGGGAGGCACCGAGGTATAAGCAACTTGTTTTGCCAACACCAAGCCATGGACTCTGGCCCAACGCCGCCAGAAGAGACAGGGGAGGGGCGGCGGTAGGAACACGTGAAGACGGGTTGCAAGGAGCCTTGAAACTCATCTGTTGCACGCCAACCCCCGCCGCACCTGCACAGATCCGACGTAAAGAGAGCAGAGCTGGCAGAAGACCTGCGCGGTGGCAGCAAGGGGGGGCGAGGCCATCTCAAGTGCTCTCGGACGGCTTGCCGCACATCAAGCATACATGGAAAGGGTCCAGCAAGCAGCCCAGCGCACAACCCGCATCGCAGGAGTTGGGAATGTCCCAAGCAAGTAGTCCTGCCCGCCCCGTCCTGGCAGCCGCACCTGGAGCTGCATGGGCTGCGTGGGCCTCAGCCGGGTCACGGCAATGCCCACCACACTGGCAGGCGGGTTGGGGTCGCCCGGGTACAGCGCCTCACGCAGGCCGGGCCCCGTGCCGCCGGGGAAGTTGATGTCGGACAGCACCGAGCTGGCGGTAGAAAGGAGGGTCGGGGCCGGGTATGGGAGGGGTCAGGTCCGGGTCGCGGCCGCAACAATCCCATCCGCACCCCTGCTAGCCCGCCCTCCAGCCAACCAGGAAAGCATTCGCGCACCTGTGGCTGAAGGTCTGCCCCAGGTCCAGGCGAGGCGGGGGCCCGGCAGCTATTGCCACGCGGCTTAGGTTGACCAGCGGGGAGGGGATCCGCGTCAGCGCCTGGGGTTACGGCGGTAGCAGCGCGGCCGGGAATCAGTATCGCAGCGCCACACGCCGCAAGCTCAGTCCGTTCTACTGAGCCACAGGCGATCACCCTTTGCCCTTTGTCTATCATCTCTGTAGCTCTCAGCCCACCGCTCGCGTGCACACAAACAATTCCTAGCCTTTTCCCCTGACGCTGTTTCCCTGCAACCTAGTCCTCGCCAGCCTTCCCCTGACCTCCTTTCGAGCAACCGCAACCCCCTCTCCCTTCACAAACAGCCCCCCACAGCCCCCCCACTCACAACCCTGCCCGCCCTCGCTGACGCCCCCGCCCCCGCACCTGCCACACGTCGGACAACACCAGGTCTGGCGCGTGGTAGTCCAGGGGCGGCGGTACGGGCTGGTCGGTGGCCGGCGGCCGTACGGCGGCCAGGATGGAGGCGGCCGGCAGGTAGCCGTACACCCCCGGGCTGTCTGGCAGCGAGAAGGTGAGGTCGAGGGGGATGGAGGGGTTGCGGTAGCGCAGCTCAAAGTCGTACCAGCCTGCGGTGCGGCGGAGCGAGGGAAGCGGGCCATGTGAAAAGTTGGAGGATCTGGCAGGTGCGGTGCAGTACGGTCGTACGGACCTGTGCCTGTGCTGCACTGTGCCAGGTATGCAGCACTTGGGCCCACGGCCCGTACGGGTGTTGTGCGGTTGGTGCCGTTGGGGGTTCGAACCGTTCAAGAAGCGCCCCGTCGCTGCCAAGGTGCAGAATCAGGGTGCAACCATCGCGGCCGCCTACTCCTCCCACACGCTCGACCGCATGCACGGCCCTTGCCCACGTTGCTCGCCGCCTCCATTTCTCGCGCACCGTTCTCCGACACGGTCTCCAGGGTGGTGGTGGGCTCCGACAGGTCCAGCCTCGTCCCACTGACCCAGATGCCCAGGTCCGACAGGGGCGCACTGGTAACGACCTGCGCCAGCAGGGGGCGTTGCGCGGGCGTGGGAATGCATGATGCGTAGCGAGGTTGCGAGAGCAGTGACAAACGTGACGTCCTAGTGCAGATAACATTCCCAGTCCCCGCCAGTCCTCGCGAATGTGGGGAGGAAAGGGGTTGGGGGCGTTCAATCATGGAAGAGGGAAATGGCTTGAAGGCAGGAATTGCACGGGGCCTCAGATATTTGCAACCGGAGCGCAACAGGCTAGGGCTCGGCGTACCCTGACTCCGTAGAAGCCCTTGACCGGCAGCCGCAGCAGCGCCTTGGCCACCAGCACGTAGCCGTCGCCGTGCTTGAAGTTGGAGAAGAGCGTGGAGTCGGACGGCTGGCGGACGGGCGGGGGACCACGGACCAGGGCGGCAGCAGCAGCAGGGGCCACACAGCCGGGTGAGCAGCCAGTCGCGTCAGCGCAGCGCCGCAAGGCCGCTCCGCGGCATATGTACCGGCAGCCCCTACGCCGCCAGCCAGGGCCAGCTCCCTGGAGGACCTATGTCGGGTCATGTGGGGCTGCGCCCAGGACCACCGCACAAAGAGGCCTTCCCACCACGGCCACGACAGAGGCCGCCCGGGGGCCGCTGGGCCACGGCTGCAGATGCTGGCAGCGCCGGTCGGCAATCTCAGCCAAAGGCGGTGCAGTAACGCAAGGCAAGCAAGCATGCCGTAAGGAGCATGCCACTATGGTATGGCACATACACTCTGAGCTCGCACGCACCCGCAGCGTGCTGTCGTGCGGGCTGTACTGGAACAGCCGCTGCTCCTCCAGCTGCACCTCTTCCGCTCGGTAGTAGGTTTCGGTCAGGCCGGGCAGCAGCACGTCGGGGTTGTACTCTGGAAAGGGCGCCACGGCTGCGAGGGCGGCGGTGGAGAGCGAGGGCAACGGGCGAGGGGCGCTGCTGAAAGGATCCTGCAGCGGCAAGAGCTCCCGCCCGCCACACTGGCACAGGCTCACAATCAAGCCCTCCTCGACCCGTCCCCTCTTACACAGCGGCTTGAGCGCCCGCAGCACGGCTTTCAGCGCGTTGACCCGTCCCCCGGTCTTGACGGGGAGCCACTTGGACACGTCGCGGCGGTCCACGGTGTCGAGCAGGATCTGGCGCACCGTGGGGCCCTGGCGGCGCGGGGCCGGACATGGGGAAGGGGACCGGGGTTGGGGGTGGGCCATGTTGGGGTGCGGCAGGCCAGCCGCGCCCCTGACGCCATGCCGCCCTTGCAGAGCGCCAGCTCACTCAAAGCAAACAGGAACTGGCACGAACCCGGTTTCCTGTAGTGGAGGGATGGGGACCAGCCAGCGGCCAGCCCCAACCCGACCTCCCTTGGCCTGGCACCTTGTTTTGCATTCGCGCCCCCTCTCTCCGCCGGTGCCAGGGCCACTGCCCGTCCCCGTACCCATGCCCGTGCCACCACCCCTGATCGCGCCCCCATCACCATGGAGTGCAGCCGCTAAAACTGCTCCTGCCCTGCCCTCCCCGCCACGCAGCCAGTCCCCCGGCTGTCCCCCCCCTCCCGCCCCTCGCCCGGCGGTGGCCCACCCATGCGTAGCTGCCGTTCCTCCTCGACCCCAGCGCGCTCATCACCAGAGCACCCACGCCCGCCACCATGGGCGTGGCCATGCTGCTGCCGGTCTTTGTGTCGTACGACCTCGTGACTCCTGTACGGCAGGGGCGCATTTCGTACAACACGGCATTGGAGTCAGGCGGGGGGATGGGCAGGGCCGCCTGCCGCAATCCCAAAGCGGTGGTCGCTAGGCAACATACCCCCGCCCCAGCGCCCTCTCCCGTGCCACGGTACGGCCCGCCTCACCCATTTTGCCGGTGCCAGTGGGTACCGTGGACAGGATGGCCCTGCCCGGGGCTCCAATGTCCACGGTCCTGCTACCAAAGTTGGAGGCCTGCTCGGCATTGCCCTGCATGTCTAGCCAGCGCTGGTCCTGGCGGTCAGGAAATGAAGAGGGGCGAACATCATGAGGATCGGGCGTGCCAACGCCCACGCCCACGCTCATGCCCACGCTCATGCCCACGCTCATGCCCACGCT